>QJPP01004288.1:0-130000 GCA_003996215.1 Jaltomata sinuosa
TGAGATTGGTATGATTAGTTGAGTTTGATTCATGTCTCTGAGCATGCCTATCATTACTCTTTCTCCCTTCTTCTTACACTTGAGGTTATCGGTATACCGTCCATTTCGTAAACTTATTTTGTATAAACTGTTATTGCAAGGACCCCAGGTGCGTTGTTTCTTACTTTCACCTGCGCCTATGGTGTGTATATTCTGCTTACTAGCCTCACGTGTGGTTCTGTTGGTTTCCCTCTGGGCTAGTTCCTGTGTACCTTTCGTTGATTTCTGTGACTGCTTGCTTCTACTCTGTCTGTTACTACGCTTTTATCTTATATTTGCCCAGTCGGCCTATGATACCTACTGGGTACCTTATGCTTCGCATTTGGTGCTCACCCTACCCCCTGCATCTTTGGGTGCAGATCCTAGCGTGGGCCATAGCCGTTAGATCGCTGTGATTCGTGCTTGGAGATCTGTTGGGGACTACTTTAGGCTGAGGGTGAGCTCTTGGCGATCGGAGCTTAGCTTTAGTTTATCTTTTGCTTCATGTACTCTATTACCATTCAGAGACATCTATATATATTGTTTTGGATTATTTGCACTCCATGTATGTAGTTTGGCTCTATACTATGATACCAGGTCTTGGGGTTTGGTTTAGTTTCCGCATATGTATATATTTATATCCCTGTTATCTATTCTCTTCGTCTTATTCCCTTATTTGTTAGGCAGTAGCCCACTACTAACTGTCCTGGGCTACGGGGATTGGTTCACCTACCGGGGGGTTGTAGGTGCCATCATGACCGAGAAATCGGGTTGTGACAGCGAGTTGGAGTGCCTGAGGACCATACTGACTTGGAGGTGGCTATGGATGACCCATTTGACCCTGTTCGGGTGAAGGTGGTCTCCAAGAAGAAGAGAAAGATGGATGAAGCTGGGAGCAGCCAATTGAGGAGGCCGACGACGATGATGATGATGATGATGATGACACCCCTTCCCCTTCCCAGCCCCAGCCCGCGGTCACTAGCACCCAACTAGAGGAGAATTTGAATGCTGTCAAGAGGTTCATGGAAGGCACTGCTGCTGAAGGTACAACCCTGCCCCTCATTCTCAGGACTTTGCTGCACTCCGGAGGGAGTTAGAGGAGGAGAAGAAGAAGAGGCACTCCTGGGACCGTAGGTTTTCCCAGATGTGGAAGACCATCAAGGTCATGTTCTCATGCGCCACCCCGGTTCAGAAGCTGCCCACACTCGAGCCTGAGGATAGGCATGAGTTTCCCTTCCTGAGCGATGATGAGGTTTAGGGCCTCCCCCCTTTTATTAAACACTTTTACTGCTTTTGGTATTCGCCCCCGTTTGGGGCTTGTTAAGAAAATGTTCCCTTCCACTCTATCCTTTCATTTTAGCACGTGGATTCTAGTTTTAGATACCATTTCCCTCTTTATGCGTAATATATTAGTTATACATGCTTTCCTTGATTTACACAATGATTCATAACTTAATACTTGCTTTTATAGTGCCCCCGGGAAGGGATGAAAACAGGGGAAAATAGAGCAGGCTTTTTGCCTCACGCACCTTTGCTATGGCGGATGCCACTCTGCTATAGAGGAGAAAATTCTGCTATAGCGGGAGTGTCGTAGCGCTGCCGTCCGCTATGGCGGTCCCAACGGTAACTAGTATAATTTTTTTTTATTTTTAGCTAACTGAACTCATCCCCCTTCCTGGTTGACGTTATCTAGACCTGTGAATCCGACCATAGTTTTAAACCACCCTTAAGACCATTCCTGGCATCAAATGTATCACAATTCGGCATAACATATTATCAATTACAAAGAATTCACAACAACCAATTGTTTCCCGACAATATCTTCCCGCCATTATACACTAAGGACTTCTTTGTTCCCATGGTTCCCAACCAAGTCCCGACTGTCCTGAAACCGAAGCTTCCCTACAGTCATAATTCCCAATCCCTTAGCATCTTAACCAATGATAAGCTCTTTTTAACATGCAGTACCACTCTTTTAAATCAAAACATTTAACAGCTTACCACAAACTTAGGTACATAAAATTTTCCACTTACTGACCATCTGCAGACTCTACATGCACGACAGATAACAATTCACACACATTCCAAGTAAGTCACACTAGAATTGTACAACACAACATTTCAATTTTGAGTCACAACCAAATCAAATCACAACCAAGTCAAGCCATATAATTTCACCCTTCATTCATACCATGGATGGCCAATAGCCGATTATCCATGCTTTCCACAACCTCTCAGGACATATACCAATTAGAACCTTCTCGGTTCTAACTTCTCTTGCTTGTCCTGTCGTACTGGAGTACAAAGACCTCCTTTACCTTACTGAGATACCAATTGGAATTGAGAGATACCAATTGGACTCAACCCATACAAGCAAGTAAACGATCTACACGAAAGAATGGAAGAATGGAGGTGCTTCCTAGAGTGCTTCCTAGCTTCCCAAAGATTAGATGTGGATGTCAACACACCAATCTGAAAGACTCTATTCGAAACTTTGATCTTGTACTGGGAGAATGGTAACCTAGGCTCTGATACCATCTGTCACGACCTAACTCACCAGGCCGTGCGGGTTCCTACTCTATACACCTAGATAGATGAACCCTTACCACCCGTTTAACAGGTAAATGCGAAAAAACTCAATTATAACCATCAACCTCCATTTTTAATACATGAAAAACTTACAATTCTTTTATTCAAGATAACTCCTTATTGACAAAAGCAAAGAAAATGTTTTACAACTTTTAAACACCCTCCCTAGTACCTAGTCTAAGCAGGCACAAGAGCTACTACAAGATTTATATAGGGAAAAGTAAATGAGACACAACTTCTGTCATAAAATCGAAGGACAGAAGCCGTTGGAGATCACCATCGTCATGTACCTATGAAATATCACCAACCCTGCAACCAGACTATACCAAAAAAGTATAGCAAGAGTAGAGTCAGTACAACCACACATACTGGTAGGCATCATCGGTCGACCCGAATTCACTCTTACCATCATATAAGAAGAATAGGGAAAAATATGAAAATAAATAATATAACTCCATCCTTCACCGCTTACCCTTATCGGACCCGATCTCAACCGATCGTCTACTCACATCCAAGTCACACTACCTTAGACTTCCCAAGTCATACTACGTTAGACTTCCCAAGTCACACTACCTTAGACTTCCCAAGTCACACAACCTTAGACTTCCCAAGTCACACTACCTTATACTTCCCAAGTCACACTACCTTAGACTTCCCAAGTCACATAACCTTAGACTTCCCAAGTCACACTACCTTAGACTTCCAAAGTCACACTACCTTAGACTTCCCAAGTCACACAACCATAGACTTCCCAAGGCATACTACCTTAGACTTCCAAGTCACACAACTTTAGCCCAACCGCTAAATCCAACTCTGACTGCCTCACCATTATCCTGGTCAACCCCCATGACTATGCATCTAGAAATGACCCAGTCCCTCTCATTCCAGACCCACTACACCCAGGGCACTACACACAAATACCTAGACCCGTAGGATATAACCCGCTAGTCACACAATGTCAGACTCCCAGTCATTCCCTTAGTTTATCAACCACATGTAAACCAACTATGATAAAAAATCAACAACATAACCAACAACAACCCTTGTCGTATAGACTGGACCCATCCTAGGATCCTCTCTAGCAATATCTAAGTGTTAAACCTGCTTTTTGGTCTACACCAAGACCCACTTAGCTAGATATAATAGTTCAATTTACCAGATTATTAAACAGGACTATCAGACATTCATAATCAACCCCTAAGCAATGCATCTCATAAAATTACTTAGATAACAGTACACAACCACACAAAGCATTTAGGAAATCAATCCATCACCTACCCTCTCTCCCGAGTATATAACTTAGCCTCGAACTCTGTCCGCAGACTAAACACACTCACCCTTTATTTACATATAGTGAACGATTCCCCATTTTAGCATAATTTAACAACCTCACTGATTTAAGAACTTACACAAATAACAACAATGTGAATTACCACCCCTTAGCCCTTAGCAAACCAATGACTACTCGTCCTGCCCTCCGTATTCCCAAAACCTCATCTAGGAGTTTCCCATTTTCATACCCATTTAGTTATCCTTGCAATTCCTAGTTCCCCAAACCTTCTCGACATCCCAAACCCTATGTACTATCATTCTAACATACTAAGACAACATAAACAACCCAAAATAAATACCATCAACCCACAATTCAATCCAACCAATCCCTAGCTAACTCATAACCAATACCGAATCCACCAGACTCCGTGCCTGAAAGCCTAATCATGAATTGTCCTTTCCCACTATACAATAACTACAGAATGAAAGCAGGTCTATCTAATTAAATGAACCTAGCCTACCTGGGATCCAAGCAGCTACAAGGATGTGTTTCTGGCTTCATGAAGGTGCTCCCGGCTGGATAATGTTCCTGGAATCTGCTGTTCCATGTCCCTCCAGCCATAGTCCCTCCTCTTCATGGTTTTCTAATCTTGGAACAGTATGGGAGGGTTTTTGGAGAAACCCTCGTATGTTTTCCAAATGAGGAGGAGAAATCTTTTTATTAAATCCCGTTCTGAGGCTTCTGCCTCCCGTTACTCCGCTATGGCAGTTAACCCTCTGCTATGGCGGTCTTGCTATAGCAGAATAATTACTACTATAGCAAAGTGATGTCAGCCTAAATTATTTCTAAAAATCTAAAATTTTCCGCTACGTCACCCTACTTAAATAAACGTAATTTTAATTTGTTCCCAAAATAATTTGACTTTGCGATTCTTAAAGTAACAACGGGTCCGATTGTTACAAATGAACTAGGTGTTATTGCTTGTTGGTTTACAAGTATTGATTGTTCATTGTTTATGAATGTGGATTTATGTGACATTTGGTTGGCTCGGGTACCACGCCTGGTACGGGTATACTAATGGTTAGCTCGGGTATCACGCCTGGTATGGGTATATACTAATGGTTGGATTGAGTACCATGCCTGGTATAGGATATACTAATGGTTGGCTTGGGTACCATGCCTAGTACAGGAAATACTAACTGGTTGGCTCGGGTACCATGCCTAGTACGGGTTTACTTTATTGCTTTATTGCATTTTGATATTGGTTCCATGATTGGACCAGGTTGTGTTACTGAATTATGATATTTTCTTATGGTCCTTGAGAGGCTGGGTTATTATTATTGATCTGTGAGTTTGGTCTTGGTGTAGATCGAGTTGTCTGTTTAACACTTATGTGTTGTTTAGGGGGGATCCCAGGGAGTGTCTGGGATGTATAAAAAGGAATGTTTCTTGTGTCATTAATTGTTTGTCACAGGTTATAAAGGTGGATCTCATGTGGTTGATAAGCTAGGGGAATGACTGAGGGTCGGACAATGCATTACTAGTTGGTATTGTTACATTTTGGGATTATCTAGGGACTCTAGCAAGGTCCAGACACTCTTGAGTATTACCATGAGGGTAGTGGGTCAGGATTGACAGTGACTGGGTTGTTTCTGGATGCATAGTCATGGGGGTTGACTAGGATAATGGATAGGTAGTCAGGGTTGGACTTAGTGGTTGGGTTAAGTCTAAGGTGACTTAGGAAGTCTAAGGTTAGTGTGACTCAGAAGTCTTGAGAATTAGGGAGTTAGCAGCAGAAGGAACATGAAGGGTTGAGGTTTAGATTGTAGTTAGAAGGGTGACGCGATGTTCGGTTTGGATAAAGGAGGATGTTGGAGGATGGAACTATATTGGTTATTTTCATGCTTTCCCTAATTTTCTTATATGATGGCAGGAGTGGATTCTGGTCGATCTATGATGCCTACCAGTACATGTGTTTGTACTGATTCTACTCTTGCTATACCTTTTTGGTATAGTCTGATTGTAGGGTTGGTGATGTTTCATAGGTACATGACGAGGGTGATCTACAGCAGCTTCTGTCCTCTAATTCCATGACGGAAGTTGTGTCTCTTTTACATTTTCTGCATAAATCCTGTAGTAGCTCTTGTACCTATTTAGACTAGGTCCTAGGGAGGGTGTTTTACAGATGTGAAACAGTTTCTATTGCATTTATTCATAAAGGAGTTTTCCTGAATAACAAGTTGTAAAGGTTTTCATGTATCAAAAATGAAGGATTATGGTTATACTTGAGTTTTTCCGCATTTACCTATTGGACGGGTGGTAAGGGTTCATTTATCTAGGTACACAGAGTAGGCTCCCGCACGTCCTGGTAGGTTGGATCATGACAGATGGTATCAGAGCCTAGATTATCGGTCTCCAAGTACAAGAACAAAATGTAAAATAGAGTCCTGCAGATTGGTGTGTTGACATCCATATCTAATCTTTGGGAAGCTATAAAACATTCCAGGAAATATCTCTCCTCTTTCATTCTTTCATGCGGCTCGTTACTTGCTTGTATGGGTTGAGTCCAATTGGTATCTCTCGATTTCAATTAGTATCTCTATGAAGTAAAGGGAGTTATTGTACTCCGGTTGCGATAAGACAAGAAAGAGAGGTTGGAACCGGGAAGGTTCCAATTGGTATCTGGCCTGAGAGGCTGTGGTGAATCATGGATAACTAGCTAATGGTCATCCATGAATACGGATAGTAGGTAAATTTATGTGACTTGATTTTTGCTGTGGTCTGAAGTTGAAATATTGTGTATTACTGTGTTTGTAGGACCTACTTGAATGGTGTGTAATTGGTTGCCTTGATATGAATGTTGAGTCTGCAGAAGGTCATAAGTTGAAAGTAGTGTATCTTGGGTCTGTGCATAACTGTAAAATGTATTGATTGAAAAATTTGTATCACATCTTGAAAAGGACCTATCATTGGTTAAGATGATAAGGGTATGGAAATTGTGATTGTAGGGAAACTTTGGTTTCAAGACGGTCGCGACTTTATTGGGAACCATGGGAATAAGGGAGTTATTCGTGTGTAATAGCGGGAAGGTATTGTTGGGAAAAATTGTCCTTTGTAAATCTTTTACGATTGGTGATTTTATGATGCTTAGTTTTGATATGTGCATTGCCAGGAATAGTCTTGGGGGTAGTCTAAGACCATGGCGGGATCGATGGGACAAGACAATGATAACCGGGAAGGGGGAAGGATACACTTGCTGGAAATTTCAAATTTCTGAGCTGTTACCGTCGAGACCGCTATAGCGAAACTACACCACTATGGTGATCTCTCTATATCGGGATTTTTACTGCTACAGTGGTACCTCTATGGTGGAGTGACAACTACCATAGCAGAAGGGCGCGAGGCAGAAACCTCATCCTATTTTCCCCTTGTTTTTCATTCATTCCCGGGATAATTTAAAAGCAAGAATTAAGCTACAAATTGCTATGTAAAACAAGGAAATCAATGAATTAGCTAACATAGTATGCATATAAGGGAAAGTGTTTGAAAACTAGCATTCACGTGCTAAAACGAAGGGAAAAGGGCAGGGAAATATTGTCTTAATTAGCCCCAAACGGGGACAAAACCCAAAAGCTGTAATTGTCTTAAGGTAAAGGGGGGAAGGGAGGACCTAAGCCTCATCATTGCTCAAGAAGGGGATGTAACGCCCCGAGGCTACCCCCTAAATGTAACACAGGATTTGGAACACAAGTTCTCCAGATTTACCCTTGGCCATAGTATACTCAGATCAATTCAAGAAACATAGCGGAAGCATATTAATTAAAGATAGACAATCATAACTTAAATAGGAACAAGTCTGAGAAGTATCAACTCCAATCAACAGAATACAAGTCTAGCTATGTCTGAAGTCTCTAATCTATCGTGAGGGCTGATGGGACAAGACCCCAACTAGCTCAAGAAATCCTAGGAAAACAAAATAAGAGAAATAGATCAAATACTGGCCCTCGGATAATGAGGTCTCACCATGGGAAGTTGGGACTCCGGTAATATCTAGCCATGAGTGTGAGGAATCGAGCCTGAATCTGCATCATCAAAAGATGTAGCGCAAAACATGCGTCAGTACTATAGGATGTACCGAGTATGTGAGATAAGCATGAATATGATAAAAACATACTTAAACCATAATTAAAACTTAGTTCATGCATGAGGAAGTTATCAGAGGTAAACATCACAATGTGAGTAGTAAATCATGAAATAAGAGTCAAAACCCAAAGTAGATATAATAAGTTTAAGCAAGTCAAGACTTTCATACAGGAGTTTCTTATAACCGACAATAGACCATGTGAGCTACATGGAATCTTACTATATAACCCTAGTTAGCAAAGCTGACTTGAAACCTGCCAAAGAACAAGTCACCATACCCAACTATGTAATCCTAGTTGGCAAATCTGTCGTAATGCCCGCTAAGCACAGGACACCATAATCAAGATGTGGATCCACTCTCATAAGCCCATAGGGCAAATCATAACCAACGCTGGCAACGTAGTTTTGGACTTGGGTAATCGAACCCTCATCGCTCGGTGCTAAGTACTACTCCCAAAAACATGCATATAACTCATAAATACATGAAGGTATAATCAAATACCAAATCTCATTTGAAAAGCATGAAGACACATCGGGTACCATGAATTCTCATATCATAAGTTCTTGAAGTAAAGCATAGCCATAATTCAAATCATACTTTTCTATCTAAATTCATACTTGAAGAATTAGGCATGCAATTTCATAAATTCATAGTCATGATATCTAATCATGTCCAATTTCACTTGAAAAACATGCAATTCAATGCAATCATGCTAGAAATCAACTTCAATGCTTGAGATTTTAAATCTAATATAGGAATCATGATCAAATCATAATTAAGTAATAGGAAACCATGAATTTAACCATAGAAACTTATTTCATAAGTTTCCCCCCAATTTAGATCAAAACCCTAATTTCATAAGTTCATAATTCAAAATAAGAATTGGGGTTTTGGGCACAAGGGTGAGAGGAACCTATTGTTGAATACCCACATACTTTGATTGAAGTTAATCCACTTGAAATTGAAAAGATTAGGAGACTTGATCTTGGAGCTTGAGACTTGAGCTTGAGAGAGTTCTCTTCCTTTTTGGGAGATGAATGAGGTAATGAGAGAGGACTTAGGCTAATAGGATTAGAAATCATGCTAAAAAAGGTCAAAACGACCTCACTTAGGAGTTAAAAAGGTGGGTAATGACTAAAATACCCCTTGGACTTAGTTAGGAAAAATTCATTTTAAAACCCGGCTTCAGGTTCCACGGGTCATTTCCATGGACTGTAGAACTTATCACGGCTCATGGACTTGAGTCGTGGTTCCTGAACCAAAGTTTCAGGCTGCAGAAGATTTTCCATGGATAAACATAATGGGCCATGGAAAGGATCACTGTCCGTAGAATTAAGTCATCATTTTGGTAAACATATAATCCTCTGAACAGGTTCCATGGGTCATCTCTATGGTCCGTGAATCAAACGATGACCCGTAGAAACAACTCGTGGTCCCTGGGGCCAAGTCAGTCCTCAGTTCTGATTCCATGAGTGCATTTTATGGTCCGTAGAAATAATCACGGTCCGTAGAACTCACTCATGGTCTCAAACCAGAGACTAATTTTTACAAGTCTGGGATCACGACTCAGAACCATGACTCCTGGTTCAAATCACGAATCGTGATTTGGACTCGTGATCTCTGTGAACTTAGGATTTTTTAGAAA
This sequence comes from Jaltomata sinuosa, assembly GCA_003996215.1. NCBI lineage: Eukaryota > Viridiplantae > Streptophyta > Magnoliopsida > Solanales > Solanaceae > Jaltomata > Jaltomata sinuosa. The sequence goes on from QJPP01004288.1 coordinate 9,670, forward strand.
TTCCTTTTTAGACAGCTGAATAGATTTTTAGAGTGTTATAATATCCCTCCCTTGGGATCATTCATCCTTGAATGAAGGATAAGCAAGTAAAACTTAGAGAAATAACAACCCAACCAAACATCAAAACATGAAAACTGATGGACAAGCATGAAAAATGTCTCTTCAACTTAAAACATGACTGAACTAACTCCAAAAAACATAAAGTATGCTAGGATCATGAGGGGAACTGATGGAGTAGATTCGCAGGGACATAGTAAGGATGAAACTATTACCTCAAGCTGAAACTGAGTCAGAAGAAAAGAGATAGGGATATTTGGCCTTCATGGCCTCTTTCGCTTCCCAAGTAGCTCCTTCTACGAGCTAGTTCCTCCAAAGAACTTTCACGGAGGTGACTTAATTATTTCTCAATCTTTGGATCTAACGATCAAGAATCTCTATGGGAACCTCCTCATAGGTTAGACTATCCTTCACACCTACATCCTCCAAAGAAACAATCAAGGTCGGATCACCAACACACTTCTTCAACAAGAAAACATGGAAAACCAGATGAACCGCTTCTAACTCTGATGGCAAATCCAACTCATAAGTAACCTTACCAACTCTCCTCAGTATCTGATAAGGACCTACAAATGAGGACTAAGCTTTTCTTTCTTCCCGAACCTCATCACACCCTTCATGGGTTACACCTTAAGAAATACCCAATCACCAACCTCGAACTCTAACTCCTTTCTCCTCACATCTGCATAGGATTTCTATCAACTCTGAGCGGTCTTCAACCTTTCCCTGACAATCTGACTTTATCCATGGTCTCATGCACTGAATTTGGACCAATCAAGGCTGCCTCACCAACCTCGAACCAACCAATAGGAGACCTACACCTCCGGCCATAAAGGGCCTCATAAGGAGCCATATGGATGCTAGAATGAAAACTGTTATTGTAGGCAAACTCGATAAGAGGCAAATGATCATCCCAATTACCTTTGAAATCAATTACATAGGCTCTCAATATATCCTCCAAGGTTTGAATGGTACGCTCTGCCTGACCATCCGTCCGTGGGTGAAAAGCTGTGCTAAGCTTCACCTGAGTACCAAGACCTTTCTGAAATAACCTCCAGAACTGGGATGTAAACTGAGTACCCCTATCTGAGATGATAGACAAAGGAACACCATGAAATCTGACTATCTCCCGAATGTAGAGTCTGGCATAATCATTCGCTGAATCTGTAGTCTTGACAGCCAAGAAGTGGGCTGATTTGGTCATCTTGTCGACAATCACCCAAATCGAATCATGTTGCCTTCGAGTACGAGGCAAACCCATAATGAAGTCCATATTGATCGCTTCCCACTTCCAAGTAGGAAGGTTAATATCCTGAATCATTCCACCCGGTCGCTGGTGCTCTACCTTCACTTGCTGATAGTTGGGATACTTAGCCACAAAACCGGCTATGTCCCTTTTCATACCATTCCACCAATAGACTTCTCGTAGATCACGGTTCATCTTGGTGGCACCAAGGTGAATAGAATATATGGAACTGTGGGCCTCAGTCATAATCTGCTATCTCAACCCATCTACATCTGGCACACACAAATGACCCTAATAACGAAGCACACCATCTCCCCCTTGGGAGAAAACCTCAACCCTCTGCTGATGGACTGCACCCTTTAGCTGAAGCAAAATCGGATCACTGTCTTGCTTTGCCTTTACTTCAGCTACCAAGGATGACTCGAAACCATTCTGAACAATAACACCACCCTCAGTGGAGTCCATAAGTTGCACTCCCAATCGGGCAAGTCGATGAACATCCTTCACCAATTCCTTCTTCCCATCCTCATTTGAATCCACACTACCCATGGACAATCTGCTAAGTGCATCAGACACAACATTCTCTTTACCAGGATGGTAAAGCACACTCATATCATAGTCTTTCAGAAGATCAAGCCACCTTCATTGACATAGATTCAATTCTTTCTGAGTAAACATATATTGGAAACTCTTGTGATCGGTGAACACATCCACATGAATGCCATACAAGTAATGTCACCAAATCTTCAAGGCAAAGACTACGGCTGCCAACTCAAGATCATGAGTAGGGTAGTTCTTCTCAAGAGTCTTAAGCTGTCTAGAAGCATAAGCAATTACCTTTCCTCACTACATCAACACACAACCTAAACCAACTCTGGAAACATCACAATAAACCACAAAATCATCCAAACCCTCGGGTAGGGTCAACACTGGGATGATGGTCAACCTAGTCTTCAACTCTTGAAAGCTCTTCTCACAGGAATCAGACCACTGGAATTTTACCTTTTTCTGAGTCAATCGAGTCAAAAGAGAAGCAATGGAAGAGAAACCCTATACGAACCTCCTATAATAACCATCCAAACCCAAGAAACTCCAAATATTCGATGGGGAAGTAGGTCTAGGCCAGTTCTTCACGGCTTCGATCTTTTGCGAATCCACACGAATACCATCTCCTGTCACAATGTGACCCAGAAAAGCCACAGACTGCATCCAGAACTCACACTTGCTAAACTTAGCAAATAATTGATGATCCTTGAGAGTTTTCAACACAACTCTAAAATGGCCCGCATGATCGTCCTCACCCCAAGAATATATAAGGATATCATCAATGAACACAATCACAAACAAGTCTAGATATTGCTTGAACACACGGTTCATCAGATCCATAAAAGCTGCAGGAGCATTGGTTAGTCCAAAAGACATGACTACAAACTAATAGTGACCATACCGGGTTCTAAAGGCTGTCTTTGGAATATCACATTCCCTAACTTGAAGATGATGATACCCGAATCTAAGATCAATCTTAGAGAAACAACTAGCACCCTGAAGCTGATCGAACAAGTCATCAATCCTAGGAATGGGATACTTATTCTTAATTGTGACCTTGTTCAATTGTTGGTAATCAATACACATCCGGAGAGAACCATTTTTCTTACGCACAAACAACACTGGAGCACCCCAAGGGGATATACTAGGCCTGATGAAACCTTTATCAAGAAGATCCTTCAACTAATCCTTCAATTCTTTAAGTTCCACTGGAGCCATTCTATAGGGAGGAATAGAGATAGGATGCATATCTAGAATGAGATCTATCCCAAAGTTGATCTCCCGCTCAGGAGGGACTCCAGGAAAATCCTCGGGAAACACCTTAAGAAACTCACTCATAATAGGAACTGACTGAAGAGGAGGGGTCTCGGACTCCATGTCCATAACCCAAACAATGTGATACATATAACCTTTAGAGATCATCTTCCTAGCCTTAAGATAAGATATGAAATGACCCTTCGAGGACGGAGGACTACCTTGCCTTTCTAGGACAGGTTCATTTGGAAATCTAAAACTAACGACTCGGGTACGATAATCAACCGAGGCAAAACAAGCATACAACCAATCCATACCAAGTATAACATCAAAGTTGGTCATCTCCAACTGTACTAGATTCGCTTAACTGACTCTATGAAGGACTGAGATTGGGCAATTTTGATAGATTCTTTTGGCTAGGACTGACTCACCAACAGGAGTAGGAAAACAAAAGGGTTCTAAAAGCAACTCAGGACAAACTTCGAATTTGCATTCTATATAAGGGGTCACAAAAGATAAGGAGGCACTGGGATATGATGAACGCTCAAATCGTGTTCCCTAATTAAGGAGGTAATGACGATCGCGTAGTCAAAACAAAATTTATAACCCAATGAATGTCGGGGTCAAACCCAAAGGACCTAATTTAGCTCATTAGAGATTATGCGAAGCGATTTCAAAATGAGAGTAGTTGTTCAACAAAACCAAAGCAATAAAATGGGGGAATTGGGAAAGTTGTCACTACTAACTCAATTCAAGTAAAATCTGTAAAATTGAGATGGGTGTACCAAATAGAACTAGATGACTAGGGGTGCATTTCTGATGGGGCATTTGCTATAGGATAGGGTGATCGCTAATTCACTCAAATTCTCACCTAGTGACACAGGTAACATTGGTCATAAGTGTGGAATGCTATATCTCGATCAACATCTATATTTCCAAAGATTCGAGTTAGGACATCATTCGGTGTGCTAATAACTGACCAACAATTGCTTGGGGAGGTCGTCTTATTTCTAGCTCAGACCCTTAAATAGGAGATTTTGCGATTGGAGCTATGTCTCACCTCCAATCTAAGTGGATTCCCAAGTACCCACTAGCAATTTCACATCCACAACTACAAAATTCTCTCTCGAGCAACTAAGTAGCCAAATAAGGTAAATTTATGTTTGCAACCATAAATTATTAGATTAAAACATGGTGAAATTACTAGACCCATATCAAATAAGCAATTATAAGAGTGATTTAGCAACACCCACACCCATTAGCCACACACCCATCATTAATACACCCCTAGACAAGAGAAGTTAGCCACTCATAGAAGGGAGAGAAGATATACTAGCTGGGTAAATCAAATTCCCATCCATTGTAGTTGATTCTCAAGTTCTAGAGTCAAATTAGCACACAATTTGTTAACCAAAAGATTGGATTGAAAACTCTCTCTCAATAGAGATGGAGAAAAGTGTTTACAAACCAAAAATATCTTCAAACTCTCTCTCAAAAATCTCTACTCTGAATTGTACATATAAAGTAGGCTTAAAATTGCCTTTTATATGTTCCCAAAATTGTCACATAAATATAGGACAAAATTGCCCTCCGGGTGGTGTGCGATGCGGCATGTAGTTCGTACATCACAGTGTGTGCATCGCACCCTGATTCAGTTTAGACCAGTGACTTCAGCCGTATAGGCATGCTTTGTGTGAAGGTGGTGCATTTTACACCATAGGATGTGCGCGTCGCATATCGACCGCACTCCTTAGCAGAATCTTCAATTGTCTTTGCAGCATCATGCGGAGGAGGTCATCTTGTGCGTGTTGCACAACCGCCGCACCTCGTAACAGATTCTCTAACTATTTCCAACTCTTCACACTTATCTCCTTTTTAGCTCCTTTTTGGGTCCATATCCTTGTTTTTCATCTTCTAACCAAAGTACCTGCATAGACATCAATAAAGGCTATAAGAACCTATAAATCGATTCAAAACATAGCAATAATTCATGGATATAGGCTCAATAAGTTGGTAGATTACTGACTTATCAAACCCCCAAAATTGAACTATTGCTTGTCCTCAAACAAGATACTTACAAAGCAAGGAATGAATTATGCTAGGCTCAATTAAGGCACAAAACTACTCTACACTAAAAATTTAAGAAAAAGAAACAAACAAAAGACTTAAAAAAAAGACTCAACTATCATGCTTATCTCACTTTGGACCACCACAACTTCAAGGCCATTGGCTACTTCAAAACCTTTTCCGAAAGGACATCATCTCATTCAAAAATCAAGGGTATTTTTGTCATTCAAAATAAGACATTTAAGCTTCTCAAGTCATTGGCATGGACCTTCAAGGTTTGCCTTGAGATTTTCCACACAACTTGTCTCATTCATTCCCCTCAATTTAAATAGAGACTCATATTTCAATTCAAGTGCATGATGCCACTCACCACAAGAGAGAATCCCACTCACAATCATTCAATTCACAAAACATAGGATTATAAGAGAACCAAGAAGACTCTCACTCTCTCAAGGAAGTTCAAGTGCATGCGCATCGAACCATAGGCTTGCCCTTCATGTAAATTTCCACTAATGTAGGGTAGCCAAGCTCGAAATTACCAAGGACTTGCGGGTTGTAATGTTGGCTAGGGCTAAGGTGAGGATATTATTTGGTTCAAGTGACTACACCTCCCTAATGCTCTTTGTTTTGTCATTTCAAACGCCACTCACATTTTTCAATTTCCAACTTCACCTTATTTCTCCCTCACATAAGCCAAGATTTCTCCTTTTAACCTCATGATTATTCACACCTTATCTCACCTTTACTTGGTAGAGCCTATTTTTTTGCTTTTCAATTTGCTCATTTGGATTGATCTTTTGGAGAAATTTTCAATTCTCTATTCAAGGTGCTACCTTGCACGTGAAGTGCATTCCTTTTCTTCTCCTCATTTGATTACATGCACCCCCCAAACTTAGGAATTTGCCTATGTTATCTTTGTTCCCCCCCAAACTTAGGCTTTTAGCCTATATTTTATTTTTAAGCAATTAGGGAGGATGGGTGCCAAGATAGTGGTTCCAAAGAGGTCAAGGTGTGACAAAGATGTCAAAGAATAGTCACAAGCTAAAGGGTCTCACAAGGATTTATTGTCATTGGGAGGTTATTTGAGTGAAGTGGCTTATCAAAAAGGGCCTAAGATCATTTCTCAAGCTTGGTTACACCTAGAATTTCGCCTTGAATCACATTATGTCACACCGCACAAGGCATCATGTCACAAGACTTCATCCATTAGTCCCATAATCAATTGGGGCAAATGATTTTTGACAAGCTATTTCGAGTTCCTTACACACTCATTTGTGAGTCAATCAAGCCAAAGCGAGAGTGTGCAAGTCATGAAAAGAGAACACTTTTCCTCAAAAATTCATTTCCCTTCTACCTTTCCTTTCAACAAAACAATTTGCCAAGAAATTTTTTCGGTGGGCCCATTATGAGACAAGCACTTACGGACTCAATTCTAAACTAAACTTGACATTTTCCCTTAAGAAAGTCGCCTCTCAATCTATCATAAGGAAACACCAACCCGGTTCGACACACAAAAACAAAAGAAAAGAAAAAGAAAATAATTAAAACTTTTGCTCCTTGGGAAAGAACCGCAGTATTAAGAAAACCCTCAGAGTTTATTTCTATAGTACTATGAACAAGGTGATAAAAGCACCTCCCCAAACCAAAACCGAACATGTCCCCAATGAAGCACGAAAGAAGAGAAGGTAAACTCCCTGAACTGAAGTGCAAAACGCACTGCAGGTGTTGCGGCCCTCACTTCCATCGCATCGGTTAAGGTTGTGAAATTTGTTTGCGGCTTGTGTGACCAATGTGAGGCACGCACCCAAGATCATGCGATCCGTACTGAAAATGCATGATGGGCAAAATCTTTAGGGAAACTGCCACCGTTCTTGAACACAGTGCAAAATGAGTGTGCGTTGCGCACTTTGGGTCATGCAATCGCACACCATTCGCATGCGTTCTGACATGCAACGCGCATCCTCCGTGGTGCAACTGCACAGAGCCACACATCAACTGACCATTGCTTCTATTCCAACTATAATGCTAACAAAAATAACATACAAGATAAAAGCAAAAAATAAGGAGAAAATACGGACGAAAAAGAGCTTGGGTTACCTCCCAAGAAGCACTTGGTTTAACGTCACGGCTCGACGGAGGTACCTCCAAATCAAGGTTCGTCCAAGAAAATATCTTCTACACATCCAACTTCCCCCAGGATGCCTAAATACTTCTTCACTCATTGCCCATTGACCTTGAAAGCCAAGCCATCCTCAGTCTCTAATTCAATAGCTTCATTGGTGAAAACTTGAAGTACTTTGAAAGGGCCCAACCATTTGGATCTTAGTTTGCCCGAAAAGAGCTGAAGCCTCAAATTGAACAACTGTACCCAATCTCCCGGGTGGAACTCTCATCTTAAAATTTGTTGGTCATGATAGTGTTTCATCCGAGCCTTGTAGATAGAGGCACTTTCATACGCTCGTATTCAAAACTCATCCATTTCATTTATATCTTCAACCCTAGCACGATATGCTCTTTCCCAATCTAGGTTCAGCTTCTTCAAGGCCCACATAGCCTTGTGTTCCAATTCGACCGAGAGATGACAAGCTTTTCCAAAAACTTGTTGATAGGGGGACATTCCAATCGGGGGTTTATTTACTGTCCTGTATTCCCATAATGCATCATCTACCTTGCGTGACCAATCTGTTTGGTGAACATTCACTGACTTTGAAAGAATGGATTTAATCTCTCGGTTGGACACCTCAACTTGCCCGCTTGTTTGTGGATGATAATGAGTGGCCATTTTGTGTTTAACACCATATTTTTCAAGTAGTGCGCCAAACAATTTATTGCAAAAGTGTGATCCACCATCACTAATAATGGCACGAGGTGTGCCAAATCTAGCAAAGATGTGTTTCTTAAGAAAAGCAGTCACACTTCTCCCCTCATTATTTGGTAAGGCCACCGCTTTGACCCATTTCAACACATAGTCTATAGTCATGATATCTAATCATGTCCAATTTCACTTGAAAAATATGCAATTCAATGCAATCATGCTAGAAATCAACTTCAATGCTTGGTCCTTTAAATCTAATAAAGGAATCATGATCAAATCATAATTAAGTAATAGAAAACCATGAATTTAAGCATGGAAACTGATTTCATAAGTTTGCCCCCAATTTAGATCAAAACCCTAATTTCATAAGTTCATAATTCAAAATAAGAATTGGGATTTTGGGTACAAGGGTGAGAGGAACCCATTGTTGAATACCCACATACCTTGATTGAAGTTAACCCACTTGAAATTGAAAAGATTAGGAGACTTGATCTTGGATCTTGAGACTTGAGCTTGAGAGAGTTCCCTTCCTTTTTGAGAGATGAATGAGGTAATGAAAGAGGACTTAGGCTAATAGGATTAGAAATCATGCTAAAAATTGTCAAAACAACCTCACTTTTAGGAGTTAAAAAAGTGAGTAATAACTAAAATACCCCTGGGACTTAGTTAGGAAAAAGCTATTTTAAAACCCGGCTTCAGGTTCCACGGATAATTTCCACGGACCGTAGAACTTATCACGGCTCGTGGACTTGAGTCGTGGTTCCTAAGCCAAAGCTTCAGGCTGCAAAAGATTTTCCATGGATCAACATGACGGGCCGTGGAAAGGATCATAGTCCATTGAATTAAGTCATCATTTTCGGTAAGCATGTAATCCTCTGAACAGGTTCACGGGTAGTCTCTACGGTCTGTGAATCAAATGACGACCCGTAGAAATAACTCGTGGTCCCTGGGACCAAGTCAGTCCTCAGGTCTGATTCTGTGAGTGTATTCTATGGTCCGTAGAAATAATCACAGTTCGTAGAACTCACTCGTGGTCTCAAACTAGAGACTAATTTTTACAAGTCTGGGATCACAACTCAGAACCACGACTCGTGGTTCAAATCACGAACCCTGATTTGGACTCATGATCTCTGTGAACTTAGGATTTTTCAGAAATTTCTCTTTAGACAGCTGAATAGATTTCTGGGGTGTTACAGGGGAACTCCTGCCTTTACTCGGCTCCAGAGTGGGGAGTTCTTGGCCTGAGGCAATTCAAGAGAAATGACCTTGATGGTCTTTCACATCCAGGCAAACCTACGATCCCGGGAGCGTCTCTTCATCTTCTCCTCCTCTAACTCCTTGTGGAGTTCTGCAAATTTCTGAGTAGAAGGGGGCAAGGCTGTACCTCTAGTGGTGGTGCCCTCTGTAAACCTCTAGACCGCGGCCAAGGTCTCCTCTAGCTGGGTGTTAGTGATTGGGGGCTGAGGCTGGAAAGGGGAAGGAGTGTCATCATCATCATCATCGTCGTCGACATCCTTGACTGGCTGACTGCTTTATCCTTCATCCACCTTTCTCTTCTTCTTGGAAGAGACCATTTTTAACTGGAGAGGGTCAAAGGGGTTGTCCATAGCCACCTCTAAGTCAGTATGATCCTCAGTCACTCCAACCCGCATGCACAGTTCAGACACCAAGCTCGGAAGATAGGGGCCCTTCCTATGACCCCGGTAAAAGTCCTTCCACTAGAAGATAATTTGTTCCCCCACATTCATGATGATCCTTTGCATATCACAAGCAATCAACAGGGCCCGTCATAAGTCACATCAGTCTTGTTACCTGATGGGCAGATTCTTCGAGATACAAAAAAACAACCTCCTAGCATCAGCAGAGAAGTAAGCACTAGTGATGCCCTTAGGACTGGCCTAGTAGACCTGATCTCTGAACTCTGTATCTACCATGGTATCTCTCAACCATGTCATATCCCAAAGTCTAACCTTGGCACCGTAGGTATCATTCAAAACATGAGGCACTCCTAGCATCTCATTGAGAGTACGGGCGCCCAACGGAACATCTACCCCTTGGATCCGGATAGTTGGGTTGGGTTCATCCTAATTGATGGTAGAAAGGATAGCATATAACTCCCGCACCTAGACTGTTCATCTGGGAGGGGGAGCCACTAGAAATGAATTCCAATTGAGCTCTCGAACTCCACGATGGAAGGCGGCTGCCTTTCCGTCCATACCTGTCAGCTTGCACCCCCTCTCATAGAAGAAGCCCAGTCTCCGGTAATCCATGAACCTCTCCCGGCTAGCTTCATCGGGGAAACGCTCATAAGGATACACGGGCAATTGTCCTTCAGCCATTGGGTGTGATAACCTACAATGTAACAAGAAGGCGAGATTAGAACTCGATAAGGCATAAGGGATTAAGAAAAAGGGGAAAAATTCTTCTAAATATCATCTTGGGGAGCTACTGGTTCGCAGCCTTCCACTATAGCGGACGATCGTTCACCACAGTGGAAAAATATCTACCATAGCAGAACTGCAATAGCAGAGTCCAACTGCTATAGCAATACTCATCGTCCCAGAAGCTTCAAAGGGTGCAACAATGGCGCCCATTAACCCAAAACTCCATTTTTAACAATTCAAGTTTAGATCAGTGCTTCTAAAGTATTCTATTATAGTTTTCTACAAATATTTGGGCATTATAACCCCTAAATTCCATCCAAATTGCAAGTTTATACAAGAACAACCCTTCACCTCCCACACTATTTTTGGCCCATTTTTTGGCCAAAGGTTGCATGATCCTTACGCCCAGGACACTGGGGAGACATTGTAAATGTAAGGGAAGCATCCATGCTTTGAAAATTCAACAAACAACCAAACCCAAATTCAAGTTCAGAAACCAACTACAATGTATACGCCAATTCACTATTTTCTACCACAATGCTATCTATACTCATGCGGGGAAGTAAAGTAGCAAGTAAGAACGATTGTTACCTGAAGTTTTCAGTGTCAGAAGCATAGTGATCGGGAGGAAAAAAGGGAGAGTTTAGGTTAAAAATAGGAGAGAATGGGGAGAACACCCATTTCTCCCCTACTTTAATCTGTTACCAACCGCTATAGCGGTCGGTACTCCGCTATAGAGGAACTGCCATAGTGGTATAATATCTGCTATAGCAGATGGAAATCAATTTTTGGAAAGAAAAAGTTCTCCCAGGTATTTTCAAATTCATCCATTCTGACATGACACGAGGCCCCAAATTTCTTGGGTACTCGGGAAAGTCACATGTAAAATATTCCATGGGTAATTTAAAATTTTTATGAGAGAGCGGGATCATTTAATTTCCTTCAAATTGGTGCGAATAATTAAGGGAAGGTTTGGTAATTTGCGTACGTTCATAAGTTACGCGGTCATTTGGGACAGTGAGGGTCCCGGGCTAGTTCCTTTCATTTTCTTAATTTTAGGATCTTTCGGGGATGAACGATGGGTAAATTGATATCTGTTGTAATGACCGGATCTGTCGTTATTTGAAGAACCATAACGTCGTGAAATTCCGGGAATGATTTAAAATATTTTTGGTATTAAGTGGGGTGACATGATGTAAGATTTACGATTTGGAAAATATCCAGGTTGACGTCACTTTGCTATAGTAGTTGTTTTATCCGCTATAGCAGAACCACTATTGCGGAAGGCCATCCGCTATAGAAGAATAACGGGAGGTAGTAGCCTTAAAATAGGATTTTAATAAAAGATTCCTCCTCCTCAGTAGGGAAAACATACGAGGGTTTCTCCAAAACCCCTTCTAAGCTGCTCCAAGGCTTAGGAGCCATGAAGAGGAGGGATTATGGATGAAGGGACGCAGAACAACGGATTCCAGGATCATCATTCAGCTGGGAACACCTTCATAGAGCCAGAAATGCATCCTTGCAGCTACTTGGCATCCAAGTAGACTAGGTTTTCACTTATGAGTAGATTGACCTATTTACATTTGTGCTTATTGTATAGTTAAAAATGAGAATCCATGATTAGGCCTTCGGGCACGGAGTCTGGTGAATTCGGTGTTAGTTATGTGTGAACTAGGAATCAATTGGATTGAATGATGGGAGGATAAAATATATTTTGGGCTATTCATGTTGTCTTGGTATGGTGAAATGATAGGATTTCAGGGACTGGGATGTCGAGAAGGTCCGAGGAATCGGAAAATACTTGGGCAACTAAATGGGTAATAAAAATAGGGAAATTCTTAGATAAGGTTCGGGGATATGAGTAGAATAATAAGGACTGTCTGAATCACCAAGGTTAAGGGGTGGTTTCCCATTTTGTAACTAACTTCAAAAAGGTTCGGAATCAATGTAGTTACTAAGATGTGTTAACAAGGGGTGGATGGGATTTAGTCTTCGGATGGGAGTCAGGGCTAAATTATGTACCCGGGGAAAGGGTAGGTGATGGTTATTATTTCCTGTATGCATTGTGTGTACTTTTGTCTAAGTAATTGTATCAGTTGCATTGCTTAGAGAATGGTTTAGGAATGTCCAAAAGTCCTGTTTTTAGTCTTGTGAAATGAACTAGGTGTTATTGCTTGTTGGTTTACAAGTGTTGATTGTTCATTATTTGTGAATGTGGATTTATGTGACATTCAGTTGGCTTGGGTACTATGCCTGATATGGGTATACTAATAGTTGGCTCGGGTACCACACCTGGTACGAGTATACTAATGGTTGGCTCGAGTACCACGCTTGGTACAGGATATACTAATGGTTGGCTTGGGTACCATGCCTGGTACGAGAAATACTAACTAGTTGGCTCGGCTACTATACCTGGTACGGGTTTACTTTATTGCTTTATTGCATTTTGATATTGGTTCCATGAGTGGATCGGGTTGTGTCGCTGAATTGTGATATTTGCTTATGGTCCTTGAAAGACCGAGTTATTATTATTAATCTGTGAGTTTGGTCTTGGTGTAGATCGGGTTGCATGTTTAACACTTAGGTGTTGTTTAGGGGGGATCCCAGGTAGGGTCTGGGCTGTATAAAAAGGAATGTTTCTTGTGTCATTGATTGTTGGTCACGGTTATAAAGGTGGATCTCATGTTGTTGATAAGCTAGGGGAATGACTGAGGGTCGGGCAATGCATTATTAGATGGTATTGTCACACTGGGGGATTATCTAAGGACCCTAGTGAGGTCCAGATACTCTTGAGTAGTACGATAAGGGTAGTGGGTCTGGATTGACAATGACTTGGTTGTTTCTAGATGCATAATCATAGGGGTTGACTAGGATAATGGAGAGGTAGTCATGGTTGGACTTAGTGGTTGGGTTAAGGCTAAGGTGACTTGGGAAGTCTAAGGTTAGTGTGACTCGGAAGTCTTGAGAATGAGAGAGTTAGCAGCGGAAGGAACATGAAGGGTTGAAGTTTGGATTGTAGTTAGAAGGGTGACGCGATGTTCGGTTTGGATAAAGGAGGATGTTGGAGGATGGACCTAAATTGGTTATTTTCATTCTTTACCTAATTTTCTTATATGATGGTAGGAGTGGATTGGAGTTGACCGATGATGCCTACCAGTACATGTGTTTGTACTGATTCTACTCTTGCTATACCTTTTTGGTATAGTCTGGTTGCAGGGTTGGTGATGTTTCATAGGTATATGACGAGGGTGATCTCTAGCAGCTTCTGTCCTCCGATTCCATGACAAAAGTTGTGTCTCTTTTACATTTTCTGCATAAATCCTGTAGTAGCTCTTGTACCTATTTAGAATAGGTCCTAGGGAGGGTGTTTTAAAGATGTGAAACGGTTTGTATTGTCTTTCATCATAAAGGAGTTCTCCTGAATAACAAGTTGTAAAGGTTTTCATGTATCAAAATGAAGGATTATGGTTATACTTGAGTTTTTCTGCATTTACATGTTGGACGGGTGGTAAGGGTTCGTCTATCTAGGTGCATAGAGTAGGCCCCCGCACAACCCGGTAGGTTAGGTCATGACAATACGAAGTCTCCAAAATCACTCATACTAGATCTAAACAAGATATAATCCATCCCAAGACTCTGAAGTAATAAGTACATGAGCGACTCTAATATAATGTGTACAAAACCCAAACCAAATTGTCTAAGAAGTAAGAAAAGACAGAAGTAAATGATAAAGAAAGTCTCCTAAAGTAGGATCTCACCGATGTTTTAAATCCACAGAAGTTCATACGAATCAAGGCCCACACTGTTTGCTCGTACTAGAATCTACATTAGAAAGATGCAAAAAAGTAGGTATGAGTACAATCCACTTGTACTCAATAGGCATCATAGATCGACTGAGCTTAAGCAGGTACTATATCAAATAAAAAAAATACTAAAATAATTCTGTGCATAGAAAATTCCCAGCAGTTCAACATTAATAATAACATGATATACTTCAATCAATAAAATAATCTAAATAATAATACAATACAATGATATGGGATGAATACAATGGCCGATTCCTATCGGTATACACTCCCTCTAGCAGTTTGCTTCAAAGTGGGATCCATAAGGGACTCGCGAGTCCATATACTCTGCAATAAGTTCTGCCTCCGACAAAGTTAATATAGTATCACACATTCAAATCTAAGGTCCTACATCAGACTGAATCAGTAAAAGTATTTGTCATGACCCAGACCATCTTGAGTGGCACCCACCCAATACTCCCGAGTGAGCGGACCAATAATGATCCAACACTTAGTAAAATCTAACATCTCAAAATCAGTTGCATAAAATAAACTAACATTTCATTATCTCAAATCACTATCATAACAAGAATCTATGAAAAATTCTCCCTAGAACCTGAAGGTCATCGTACCAAAATGTCTACCAAGTCTAAGATACGGGGATGCAATCCCAAAAACAAAAGAGAATTTAAGCTCGAAACAAGTGGGCTACAACTAACAGAAGAAACCAAGGTAGCTTGACTAAAGTAGCTCACCCTTGATATCTGGAAACACTGGGACTACAAGTGAGGTCGCACATCAGCCACTGGAAGATTGCCTGTACTCACAAAAAGAAACGCAAGTGCAGAATCAGTACACAACCACCGTGTACTGGTAGGATCATCGGCCAGCTCCAAATAAATAAGATATGCATAATAAACTAAAGCGGAGTAAAGTACAGGAAACATGTAACAAACCAACAATATAACTAAACTACAAGTCTCTTCCCTACCTTATCAACTACATGTACCCAATCAACACCCATTGACAACCTTCAATGACAATAACATACAATCTTACCACATAGTCCAGGCCTACCCTGGGGTCCCCCTAACACCACCTAAGTGTAAACATGCAGTCCCGGTCTACACTAAGACCATCCTTACAATTAAATATAATCACTTAGCCTCTCATAGACCATATGCAATAATTACAGTTCAATAACACAACCCGATACACTCATGGGACCTTCGAATACAATCAATACAAGAATTAAACTGTACCAACCAGATTAGTCATTATTTTAAAAACCACGATATTGAAAAATCTTGGGAATGATTTAAAAATATTTTTTTGTATTAAGCCAGGTTGACATGGCAGAAAAAGTTATAATTTTTGAAATTTTGTCCGAGCTGACGTCACTCTGCTATAGCAGTATTTATTCTTCTATAGCGGAAGCACTATATCAAAATCCGTCTACTATAGTAGGATGACGAGAGGCAGTAGCCTCAGAATGCGATTTTAATAAAATATTTCTTCTCCTCAGTTGAAAATCATACGAGGGTTACTCCAAAAACCCTCCTAGGCTGCTCCAAGGCTTGGGAGCCATGAGGAGGAGGGATTTCGGCTAAAAGAGCGCGAAACCATGAATTTGGGCCTGCCAAATCATCAAGGAACGCCTTCAAAGAGCCAGAAACTGCACTGCACAACTGCTTGGTGTCTAAGTAGGCTAGGTTTTCTTTATTGAGTAGATTCACTCATTTCCATGTAATGACCCTTCCGGTTATTTCCATGTATACGTTTTCCTTGTGCCGTTAGAGCTTGTTTATAGCGGCCCCAAGTTATTTAAGGATTGTCGGGACCGGTAGTTCGGTTTCGGGTCCATTTGTTTGGTTGTATGATAAGTTTTGAAGACAAGTAAGTCGACAAAGGTTATCGTAAGTTTCTTTAATAAATTTTCTGAACTTTGGGTCAAATGTCTCTGGGCTTTTCTCCCAATATATAAAGAGTTAGAGGTCCCCCAAAATACCAAATCGAAGGTCTACGAGTCTAGTTTCCAATGCACAAAACCTCAAGTCCAACTGATCTTGGAGTAAAAAGTTATGACTATTTTACCGCGGACTGTCTGGCAGGAACCGGGTTGCGAATCGGGTCGCGAACCGGGTCAGGTCAAACTCGATTTAAGCCTCAACTTCACGTTTTAAAATGCCATTTCAGTTCTGAAACAGTGAGAAAACATAAGGTAGGATCCCAAGAGAGTTCTTGAGTATCAAAATCGTGCGTTGGTGAATTGCGATCCTAAGTTTGAGAATTTATTAACATCGAGTGTATTTGAAAATATTTTATTTGAAAGTTGAATTTGGTAAAAAGTTATATTATTATTACATTTTTAAAATATTTTAAAGGTTTATGAAAAATATTTTTGTTACGATATAATTGTATATGTATTTATTTTATAAGGTTTTTATACATTGTAATATTTTAACGGAGATAGTAAAATTAGTTATTTTAAAAATTATTATTATAATATAGTAGGTTTTACTTGAAATAATTTTCTATGAATTATGATTTATTCAAAAATTTATATTTATTTTACCATGAATTTATTCAATACCCGAATACATACATAATGGGCTGGAAATGATTAAAATGTTGCCACCTCCACAACACGTGGAGGTGAGGCAAAGCAGCCAACATATTGTAGCTGCTAGGTGTCTAATACATGGCTTATGATAATATTTACTAAGCTAGTCTAGCATTTAATGCTAAAGGTAGGCTAATATATATGTTTCTTCCATTAAACATAAGTGGAGGGTCCAAATATGACTTGCTGCATATTCATATGCGTATGAGTGGAGAAGTTTAGGAGAAAAATCATTTTGACAATTTATTCGGTTACCGAAAGAAAATCAATTGTCTACGTCAAGTTATTCAAGCCTAATTTCGAGTTTGATTTCATTTCGGAGTTTCTCGGAGCGGCTCGTGTGTGGACATCATCGTTCTAGAAGCTTGTCATCGGACGACAGGTAGGTTACGGTTTATTTTCCCTAGACTCCGCATATATAGGATAAAATTGTATTAATGGGCATCCTTGGGTTGGTTTATTAGGTTGGTACCACAGACCTCGATCGCTTTATTCATGTCCGCCTACTTTTGTTCCTCCGTTTCTTGTAGTACTTGCCGATATATTTTATTTACCCTTGTGGTCCTGTGCGGCCTTGTTGACTCTGGAACATAAAAGGTGGGATTTTGGGAATGTCCGCGAGTCCCGGGCATAGAATTATCCTTCTAGGCTGGTTATGTTTGCTGAGTAGCTGTGGGCCTGTGCAGGGTCGATAGGTTGATTGTGAGCTGCTGGGCAGCTATTGTGTATGATCATACCATTTCCATTCATATAAAGAGGTTTTATCCATGTTTTACTATGGTTTTGGCTTCGGGCCTACTGGCACTATTTTCTAACCTTGCATGGCTCCGGGGGACTGTTTTTAATGGAAATGATTTGGAAATGGTTTGATTTAACTTGTGAATATTCCTGGGTAAAAGAAAGTAAAATTATGTTTTAAAATACCAGTTTTACGATTAACGTTAGACTCGGCAGGGCCGGGGTACTAGTTGAGTTTTCTTGCTACTTGATATAATTTTAGCCTCGGTCGGACCGAGCACTTGAGATGACTTTCTAATGTTTAGACCCGGTTATGCCCGGGCACCCTCGGAGGGGTTTTTGAGATATTTTTCTACTACTTTAGTCCTGGACAGGGTCTGGGCATGCATATTCGAGACTGGGTCTCTATCTTGAAACCGGACTTGCTTCCGGACGACATGTTTGATACTGAGTTTTAGTATGGGGTCAGGGACCTCCATGGACCTTGCCATCCGGGCCTGGGGCTTCGGGCTGCATGTGCCGGAGGAGGGGTATACGGTGGAGTAGAGGTATACGGGCAGTGTCCTTCCATGGAACCTACCTGCTGGGCCGGATCGGCACCGAAGGAGGTACATACAGAGATACCATTTCACTTGAGATCTTCATGCATCATATCATTCATTGTTTGAGGCTCCACCCTTGTTTGTTGTTTGTTGATTGTACGCTCCGGTAGTATGGGATGCCAGAGGGTTTGTCTTTACTTGTTTGGATTCCTCGGTTATATGGGCGGCCGGGGGACTGTAGGTAGAATTTTGCTATTTACTTACAGAATTGTTCCCTGTTACGGTTAAGTATGAAATTGGTTACTGCTAGACTGTTAGTTTCTAGATTTGAGATTGATATGATTAGTTAAGTTTGATTCATGTCTCTGAGCATGCCTATCATTACTCTTTCTCTCTTCTTCTTACACTTGAGGTTACCGGTATACCGTCCATTTTGTAAACTTATTTTGTATACACTGTTGTTGCAAGGACCCCAGGTGCGTTATTTCTTACTTCCACCTGTGCCTATGGTGTGTATATTCTGCTTACTAGCCTCGCATGTGGTTCTGTTGATTTCCCTCTGGGCTAGTTCCTGTGTACCTTTCGTTGTTTTCTGTGACTGCTTGCTTCTATTCTGTCTATTACTACGCTTTTATCTTATATGTGCCCAGTCGGCCTATGATACCTACTGGGTACCTTATGCTTCGCATTTGGTGCTCACCCTACCCCCTTGCATCTTTGGGTGCAGATCCTAGCGTGGGCCATCGCCGTTAGATCGCTGTGATTCGTGCTTGGAGATCTGTTGGGGACTACTTCAGACTGAGGGTGAGCTCTTGGCGATCGGAGCTTAGCTTTAGTTTATCTTTTGCTTCATGTACTCTATTACCATTCAGAGACATCTGTATATATTGTTTTGGATTATTTGCACTCCAAGTATGTAGTTTGGCTCTATACTACGATACCAGGTCTTGGGGTTTGGTTTAGTTTCCGCATATGTATATATATACTCATGTTATCTATTCTTCCACTTATTTGTTAGATAGTAGCGCATTACTAACTGTCCTGGGCTACGGGAATTGGTTCGCCTACTGGGGGGTTGTAGGTGCCATCATGACCGAGAAATCGGGTCGTGACAACTTCTAACTTAGCTAAATTTTTGGTGTGCTGGTGCTGGTGCATCTGCTTTTGAGGCCCTTGGGTCACTTTTGTGAATGTCCTATTTGTGGTAATCCTCCATTTTTGTGGAGGTGTGCCTGTCCATAGACCTCCACTTTTGTGGAGTTTCCATTGCTTTTGTGACTTTCGTATTTGAAAATCCTCCACTTTTATGAAGGGGTGGGTGAATAGTGACTTTTGCTTTTGCAGCCAAACCTTCACTTTTGTGGAGGTAGCTGCATATATAAAATCCTCTTCATTTTTAAATCATTTCTCCTTAAATTTTCTCCATTTTTGGGATCTCTAAACCTTAGAAACTCTAGGGAATTGCTTGGTGAAGCTTGGGGTGGATTAATTCTCGTCTGTGATCATATTTTCGTTGGCATTTTTGTAAGTTTTTGACTTTAATTTAATTGAATTCCTCATTTTGTTCCTTGTTCTATTCTTCTAAATTTGTGGTTGTTTTAGCTCATTTTTGGAGCTGAACTTGTCCAAATTTTTGGGCATGTAATCCTTGTCTCACGAGGGACATAATCTCTGATTTAATTTTCAAAATTCGTGTGTGGACCACATGGGTAATTTTTAACTCGATTTTGGTCCGAATTATAAATTCACAATATGAGTATCTTTGTTCGTATTTTAATGCATAGATTACTATTTGATAGTATGGCAGCAGTCAGAGGCTTCCTGGAAAGAAAAAGCTCCGGTCTAGTGAGTGTGTGTGCGTGTATTTGATTTTCAGATAGGTTATGACTTACCTACTTTTAGACTTAGCTCGTTTAAGGTAATTGTATGGTATTTTGCTAATTGTTGGTGGGACATTGTGGATTGGATAAATGATTGTAGGTGATTTTGATTCTTATAGATGATTTAGGTGCTTTAGCTTAGAATTGGGATGGATATCCTTAGTTTAGGTAATCCTTGTTCCTTTAAGGTTTGGCATAGCCGGAGTAGTACATTCAAGGTTAGAAATTTGCTTGTCTTAGCTTAGCTAGTTTTCTTGTGGCCCGGGGGTGGTTGAGTTAGAAATCCTTAGTATAGAGTTACCGATAGATTTCATGGTAGAATAAGTGCTTGTTATTCATTTACATTTTACCGTTTCCATTTTGTATTCATTTTCTGCATATTAAGTAATTGTGGGACTGAGGCCATGGATTCTAGAATAGCTGGACTTCAGGTCAGTTTGACTTACCCTTAGCTTATATTGATTTATTGTTCTCTTTAGCTTATCTTGGAATAGTTGTGCACTGTAGCCTAGTGTAGGTTGATTACTTGCCTTGGGTGGGGTTCTCTTGCGAGTTCACTTTCAGTTTAGCTTTCTTACTATTTTCTCTAGAATTGCTGTAGACCCTAGTTTTCCTCTGTGCGGTTTGATTGGGCTTGGAAGAGATAGTGGATGTAAATATTCATCTATGTTCTTGTATTGTTGTTGTTTTCATCATAGCAAATGAAAGACTTGGTTTAAAACACTGTTTTTGGTTTCAGAAATGGATTTTTGAGAATATTTTGATACTTTTGGCTTTCTTACAGATAATATGGTATATTTATAAAATATTGACTTGAGATAAAATTGCCTGCTCGAGGAAAAGTATTTTGGGTTGTTTTACGGGTATTTAAACTTGCATGCCCGAGGAGACACGTGTTACGGATGGTTTGACTGATACTCATCATGGCATGCTCATTGAGATATGGTTCAAAATTGGTATACATATTTTGTGAGTCCCCCATGGATCCTACCCTTGCAAGCTAAGACTGGAGGAGGAGTATACAGTATTGTTGGACACTTCACTTGTATCATACTGCATATCATGCCACATTTTCTGTACCCTAACTAGAAGAGGGTATATTAGTCATTTTACTTAAAGGAAAAAAGGGGATTTTGGGATAGGGAGTGGGCTCAAGACACATTGCTGGTGATTAATTGAAAAGGGTTTAAGGGAAAAGGGATGAAAAAAAAATTTGCCAGCAAGTTTAGGCGAGAAACAAAATACATAACAAAGGCTTTGGAGAACAAAGAAGATTTCATTGGCAGCATATAAGTTTGGCGAAGAATTCTTAATATTTCAATAAAAGAATTTAAAAAGGGTCTGGACAATAACTTTGGCTGAAAAATAAAGGTTCGCCACTCTGTTTAACAAAAGAACTCATTCAATAAGAAGAAAAAAAATAAAGTGAGAAGAAGAGAAGAAGAAGAGGAGGAGGAGGAAGAACCCAAGGTAATTTTCTTGACTCAGTTTATAGATTTGATTCTATATGTTATGGGTAAAACTAATCTATGAATTAAGTTGAAGAATTGAGAATAAATGACTCTGTTAGGAAATAAAGCAACACATAAGCAGCTACCAAGGCTAAACACGTGAATATTCTAGGAAGAGTATATGATATTGATGGGTTTTGAAATTGTTATCTCTCCAATTATGATATTAAGATTTAGTTAGTGTTTTGTTAAAGTAGGTGAACTGAATATGATTTCTTTTGCGATGAACTAATTAGTTGTCGAATATGGACCAAGAAAGAAGGAATTATAAAGAACTATTTTTTTAAGGCTATGGATAGCCTACACGAATGTTATTTTGACTGAAACTAAAATGTGGGTAATCATAATTATAACTCGTTTCTTAGATTGAAAAATTTCAGAGTTGATGAGTAAACATAACCAGATTGATCGAGATTTAAACATGATCCCCGAGGTTGGATATTCTAGTTTGGTTTTAAGTTAGTCTAAATAATAATTTTAACACGAGATAAATATGATGTGATTATAGATTTATCGAAGGAAGTCATACAGATTTCTCAAGGAGACATGTTTAGTATTTTGACAAGAGTACTGTGAGTAGTAATCTTACCATAATTTATGTTTTCATAACTTGCATAGTTTATACATGATTTTAAAGAAACCAAGTGTTACCGAATACTTTGAAATTACATGTGGGATAAGTCTTTTACTTGATATGATACTGAAATTAGTTATGTGAGATGTTCTCACTATTATAAGACATATTTACCATTATTTGAATATGATTACTGTTATTGTGAAGGTTCTTCACTTACTCGGGAAATAAGTATCTTGATATGTGTTTTGATCAGGTCTTATATGTTACATGATTTGATAAGAACTTAATTGCCATGTACTATTTTTGGAAATGCTTTCACATGGGTACATATTGCTTACAACAAAAAGTATAAACGGGAGTGAACCTTGATTTGAATCCCGTAGCTAACGGTGAGTTTTTTTAGACCTGGTGCACCTTGAATTTACAGATTATCGTTATAGCCCTTGATAGTAGGAAGGTAGAACTAGCATACCATTACTGATCACCCTTGAGTAGGGACCTACTGAGATATATATTTGACTCCTTTATAAGGGGTCCACATATATTGGCTTTTCTTGAAGTAGAAAGTCACACCGATTACATGATTCATTCTTGGAAACCTCCTAAATATATAACCTTTGATATGATACAGTGTTTATCGAGTTTATTATCGAACAATTAATTAATTTTCTTACATGAGACATACGAGATTCCATATTGTTACCATTTTCCTGCAGGGCATTTATTTCATGATATTTTTTTATTATCATACCAGCATGTTTTCTGACTTGTCCCCATTAAAATGGTTGTGGTTAAGTGTTATTACTCACTGAGCTAGCATCTCACTCCTCACTATTTCTTTCAGAGATTACAGGTGACATTAGTAGGGAATTCATTAACTAAAGCGTACAAGTTGATAGCTTCCATTGGGTCATGCATTGCTTCGCGTGGACAAGAAGTCTATTTATTTGATATTGTCCTTTTCTTTTGAAACTCTAAGAGTCTCTCCATTAGTTATTCCATTAGTGTCATGAGTATTCTTTTATGAAAACCTTGTGTCTAGTGTTGCATTTTCTTTTTCGATTCGAAGATTGATTTAGTATAATCGTGCGGTGGATGGTTAGTTGTTGGAGATTATGACTTGTTTGGTTAATATATGTTGGTTAGTTGTTGATTTGGAGGCATGAAAATATATGGATATGCCCAAAAATAGGGGAAACACTGTCCGATTTTCTGTAGAATACCGATGAGGCTTGCTTGGAGCACTAGCTCTTGAGCGCCGGTCACAGTCCTATTTTGGGTCGTGACATTTTCACATGCATTTCCCCATCAGGTTGATTTCTAGCTACTATTGTTTGCTAGTTGTATCCTCGGGACTTATAAGGGTCCGACTGGGTCTATTTGCTGCTTGTACCTTCTAGACTTATGCGAGTCCAGTTAGATTATTCTTTGATTGTTTGTAACTTTTGAGTCTATGGGGGTTCGACTAGGTTTTAGCTAGACACTTTACTTTGCTTTACTTTACGCCTTGCTGGGTTATTTACTTTCATCCCTTATATTGTCTAAATATGACTTGTATCCTTATTCAGAATCCCTTTTCTTATCCTTTAGTATATTCGAATTTTACTATACTTTTATCTTATTTGAGCTTAGTCGGCCAAGATGCCTACCGGGTACCGCGTATTTTGGTACTCATGCTATACTTCTGCATAAGTGCCAATTTCGAGCATCACAATGATAATTTAACTTAAATTAACTCAAGTTCACACTTTCCCCCAACCGATAACATGCTTTACATAATAAGTCCCCACCCAAGAAAAGTCTAGAGAAAATTAAACCATAACCTACCTTGAAGCAGAATAACAAAACTCTACTCGATCACACCTTAGTCTTTCCATTACGAAGAGCCTCTGAACATAACCACTCTATCAAAAATAGGCTTTATGCATAAACACGAGTCCAGTGATACCCCTATTACTAAGATTCTAAACTGGGTCCAAAAAGTCAACCCCGAGCCCACAAGGGCAAAACTAAAATTTTATTAGAAAATTAAATTACCCAAAGCTTATGGAGTTCCAATATGAAATTTCATAAAAAACGGGACTAAAATCAAGCTTGAAATCATCAAAATTTCTACTTTTAACTTTACCAGGAAAACCCCAAAATTTCAAGTTAAAAAAATAAGATTTCATGGTGAAATTCAGAAATAATCATTGGAGAATGTGTAAAATTAGTATAAGAAACTTACCCAATAAGAAAATTTCAAAAATCCCCTCTAGAATATCCCAAAATTGAATTCGGAAGCTCCAAAAATCGAGTTATAGGGTCTATGGCAAAAAATAAATATTTAATCTGTCCCAGCGATTTGTTCATTGCATTCATGGTCACCACCTCGCGAATGAGACACTGCCTGACCCAGGTCCATCGCATTTGTGATGACCTAGTTGTATTCATGATGAACGATAGATGACTGAGCCCATGCCCCATAATTAACCCTTCATGATGCGGGCCCTCTATCGCGAACACAAAGGTCAGAGAAGTTCCTTCTCAACAAATGTGACGAGAGGCTTGGGAACGTGCAAAAAGGGAATTTAGCTGCACCAGCAGCTGTGCATCAGCATAAACAAAGTTTTAAAATTTCTCAGAACGGACTCTCCAAATTCATTTAGAATCCCGTGAACACAAACCAACTATGCTACTAGATAAAGCACTACTAAAACAAGCCTAAAATGTGATGGCCAAAAGCGACACTGTCCGTCATTTTTTTGGCCAAAATCTATGAAAAAGCAACGAACTTGCTTCCAGGGTAAAGTGGTTCATTGATTTTGTCACGACCTAACTACCGGGCCGTGCGGGCACCTACTCTAATCCACCTAGATAAGAGAACTCTTACCACCCGAACCAACATGCAAAGCGGAAAAGAACATAAATTATGAAATAAAATCCTTTTTAATACATGGAACTTCCCTTACAATAATATCAGAAAATAAATGACTTATAGAACCTGCGAGAAAATCATTTTTACAATATGAGACAGCCCTGCCTAAAACCTAGTCTAAGCCGGTATAAGAGCTACTACAAGATGATACATAACTAAAAAGGACACAACTCCCACCATAGGAAAGAAGTAGGAGCTGCTGGAAGATCACTGCCATCATGAACCTGTGAAACATCACCAATCCTGCAACCAGACTATACCCAAAAAGGTATAGCAAGAGTAGAATCAGTACAAACGCACGTACTGGTAGGCATCATCGGTCGATCCAAAGCCACTCGTACCATCATATAAGAAAATCAGGGAAAGCATGAAATTAACCAAGGTAGTTCCATCCTCCAACTTCCACCCTTACCAGACCCGATTTCAACCGACTATTTACCTATACCCCCTACCTCAACCCTTCCTAACACAACTAACAACATAACTAGTCCTCGACCTAAGAGGATTCACCAATAGCTGACATAGAGTGGACTGGAAGCTCTAGCCACGGGTCTGAGGAAGGACACCTGAATCTGCATCATCAAAGGATGCAGCGCAAAATATACGTCAGTACTATGGAATATACCGAGTATATGACATATGCATGAATATGATGAAAACAAGCTAAGTATGCTTTAACAATCAAAATCATACTTTAAAAGTAAAACTGGATGCAAATGACTCTATGAAATACCATAAGCTAAAACATAATCGTAAATGAAGAGTCTGAAATCTGAATGAGAGTCAATTGCAAAAACTTCATTAGAATTGGATGGGTTAAGCATATAACTAGCGTTCCTTCTGAGCCTGGATCAAACTCTTCTTTTGACCATGATTGAGCCCTACAGTTGTAGAACCTAGTGAACTAGACATACGACTGGAAACCTGAATAGCCCTTCTTATCTTATGAGATTTCGAGGCTAGATTTTTATCGTACTATACCATCTATACCATCCGATATAAAATCGGTCTATTTTCGCATTATATCCACAGTTAGCCCATTCATCCTAGTTAGCAGTTCCAGCTCCGTATCAAGGTCACGATTGATATCGTCACTAGCATCAAGATTGTCACTATCCAACCTCCATCCGTCATTAGTAATCTCAATTCGCTTCTCCAGGGCGGCAGATGCGTCTAGAGAACCAAACTGTCTCACTCAATCCGGTTAGAAAAACTTCTCCTGAGGAATGGGATTAGCTACCCCAGTAGTCCAAGCTGTAAATGATGGATACTAGGCGCTATGCGTATCGACCTGTGGAGTTCTGTAGCTAACGTGTTAAGTATCCCGCCTGGGAGTACGTTCGCAAGAATGAAACTCAAATAGATTTCAACTCTCCCATGGCCATGATTAGTATAGATCATACCTTTGCCAGGATAACCTTTGAGGTACCTCAAGATCCTGTATACTACATGTAGGTGTGCTTGACAAGGAGAATGCATATACTGGCTTACCAACCCCACAGCATAGGTATGAAAAACGTCCGCTAAAGCCCACGGGATATTTTAAAGCATAAACTATTTCTGTGGAAGGTTATCTAACCGACATAGAGCATGTGAGCTACATGGAATCCGATGTATACGCCCCATCGAAAGGATCCAATATACCATGCCAGGGTATAAAGGCATAACTGTGGCGTGATCACTGAATTTGATGCCCAACTGAGGGGACTTAGAACCTACGCGGGCACGTAGTTCTGGGACTAAGGGTACTCTCACCCTGTCCAACTCGGTGCTAATACTACTCCCAAATCATATACATATAGCTCATAAGTTCATGAAGGTATAATTGAATACCAAATCTCATTTGAAAAGCATGATGACACATCGGGTACCATGCAATTCTCATATCATAAGTTCTTGAAGTAAGGCATAGCCATAATTCAAATCATACTTTTTTTTCTAAACTCATACTTGAATAATTAGGCATGCAATTTCATAAATTCTCAAGGTCATGATATCTAATCATGTCTAATTTTACTTGAAAAACATGCAATTCAATGGAATTATGCTAGAAATCAACTTCAATGCTTGATCTTTTAAATCTAATAAATGAATCATGATAAAATCATAATTAAGTAATAGGAAACCATGAATTTAAACATACAAATTGATTTCATAAGTTTTCCCCAATTTAGATCAAAACCCTAATTTCATAAGTTCATAATTCAACATAAGAATTGGGGGTTTTGGGTACAAGGGTGAGAGGAACCTATTGCTGAATAGCCACATACCTTTATTGAAGATAACCCACTTGAAATAGAAAAGATTTAGGAGACTTGATCTTGGAGCTTGAGACTTGGAGCTTGGAGAAGAACTTTTCCTTTTTGGGAGTTGAATGAAGATTTGAGAAGGAACTTAGGCTAAAGAGGGTGAAAAATCCTTCTTGAAATAGTCAAAACGACATCATTTAGGAGTTAAAAGGGTGGGTAATGACTAACATCCCCCTGGGAAATAATTTAGAAAAATCTTTTAAAAAGTTTAGTTTCAGTGACCACGGGTGGATTCCTCGGACCGTAGAACAAACCACGGTTCGTGGTTTCCATCCGTGGTTCCTGGCCAAGCCAACAGGCTGCAGAAGTCAAATGATGAGTCCACTCTATGGGTCGTAGAAAGAATGACGACCCGTAGACCCAACCATAATTTCTGAGTCAATATTCAAGCTGCAGAAGGTCCACCATGGATCAACATGATGGACCGTTGAAAGGATTATGACCCATAAATTCGAGTCATCATCTATGAAATACCAAAAATACCTCGGAACAGGTTCCACGAGTCATCTTTACGATCTATGAATCAAACAATGACCCGTAGAAACAACTCGTGGTTCCTGGGGACAAGTCAGTCCTCAGGTCTGATTCCACGAGTGCAATCTACGATCTGTAGAAAGAACCACGGTCCTTAGAACCCACTCGTGGTCTCAAACCAGAGACTAAAATTTATAAGTCTGGGACCACAACTAAAAACTACGACTCGTGGTTCAAACCACGAACCATAATTTAGACCCGTGATTTCTGGAGAGCTGGATTTTTCTGCAACTCTAAGTTTAAAAAGTTGAATCAATTTCTAGGGTGTTACATGAACTAGCCTGGGACACTTACTGTCCCAAGTGACCGCATGATTAAGAACCTACGCAATTATCAAACTTCCCCTAATTAGTCACACCGACTAAAAGGGACTTAATAATATGCCATTTTGACGAGGAATTCTTGAGCCACCCAAAGAGAATTTACACGTGACCTTCCCCGAGCACCTAAAAAATACGGGGTCTCGGATAATGTCAGAGCAAAAGAATTTGAAAATACCTAGGAGAACCTTTCCTTTCCTAAAATGGACTGACACATCCGCTATAGCGGATATCATATCGCTATAGCAGTTCTGCTACAGTGGAGTACAGACCACTACAACGGTTGACATCAGATTAAAATAGGGGAAAAATGGGTTTTCATCCCCATTCTCCTCTATTTCTTTTCAAAATACTCCCTTCTTTTCCCGATCACCCCACTCCACTCCAGATGTCAAAATTTTTAGGTAATATTCGCTTCTACTCCCTCTACTATTTCCTTGCATGAATTTAGACACGATTATGGTAGAAAACAAGGATTTGGGTGTAGTTGCCTTTTTGAACTTGAACTTGGGTTGGATTATTGGCAAATTTCTGAAGCATGGTTGCTTCCCTTACGTTTACAATGCCTCCCCGATATTTTGGGCATAAGGATTAAGTATTTTACAGCCAAAAATAGGCCAAGAATGGTGGGGGAGATGAAAGGGTTGTTCTTGAATAAATTTGTGATTTGGACAAAAAATGGTGGTTATAATGCCTAAATATTTTGTAGAAAACAAGAATAGGGTACTTTAGGTGTGCAGATCTGAACATGGAATGTTGAAAATGAAATGATACATAACTAAAGAGGACACAACTCCCACCATAGGAAAGAAGTAGGAGCTGCTGGAAGATCACCGCCATCATGAACCTGTGAAACATCACCAATCCTACAACCAGACAATACCCAAAAAGGTATAACAAGAGTAGAATTAGTACAAACACACGTACTGGTAGGCATCATCGGTCGACCCAAATCCACTCATACCATCATATAAGAAAATCAGGGAAAGCATGAAATTAACCAAGGTAGTTCCATCCTCCAACTTTTACCCTTACCAAACCCGATCTCAACCGACTGTTTACCTATACCCTCTACCTCAACCCTTCATAACTCTTCCGCAGCCAACTCCACCACTCTAGCATTATCCCCAATACCTGTGTCTCCTCAAGTCACACTTATCACCTAGACTTCCAAAGTCACCTTACCCTTAGACTTTCAAAGCCACTTCACACTAGTCCAACCACCTAGCCCAGACCCGGACTACCACTCCGTGGTTCTAGTCGACCCCTATGGCTATACACCCAGAGACAATAACATATACTGTCAATCCAGACCCACTACCCTCATGGTACTAATCACAAGTATCCGGACCCATCATGGATCCCTAGACCACACTCCATATGATAATACCATCATGGATCCCTAGACCACACTCCAAGATTTCCGATTCCCCAAACCTTCCTGACATCTTAGTCCCTGAATTCTATCATTTCCATTCCTAATTCACACGTACAACCCGATTTATGAAAACATGATGATAATACCCAACCAAACCTCAATTCACACATAATAACACCATGATCCACCAGACTCAGTGCCTGAAGGCCTAAGCATGTATTCTCCTTTTCAACTATACAATAAGTATCAAAATGTAAATAGGTCAATCTACTCAATAAGAAAGCCTAGCCTACCTGGACGCCAAGCAGCTGCAAGGATGCATTTATGGTTTCGTGAAGGCATTCTCGGCTGGATGACAATCCTAGAATCCGTTGTTCCATGTCCCTTCAGCCATAATCCCTCCTCCTTATGGCTCCCAAGTCTTGGAGCAACATAGGAGGGTTTTTGGAGAAAGCCTCGTATGTTTTCCAACTGAAGAGGAGGAGCCTTTTATATAAAATCAAATAATAGGCTACTACCTCCCGTCATTCTGCTATAGCATCTGGCCTTCTGCCATAGCGGTTCCGCTATAGTTGTATTTATTCTGCTATAGCGGAGTGACGTCAGCCCAGATGATTTCTAAAAATCTAAAATTTTCTATCACGTCTCCCCACTTAGTACCAAAATATTTAAGCTCATTCCCGAAAAGGTTCGATATTGTGATTTCTAAAATAATGATGGATCCGATCATACAATAGATATCAATTTTACCTATCGTTCCCTGAACGGTCTCGAATATAGGAAGATGAAGGGAACTATCACACCCCAAGGTTACCCCCTAGACGTAACATGGGACATGGGACCACAAGTGCCTCAAGCTAACCCTTGGTCATAGCATACTCAAGCATAACAAAAGATAAGCAGAAGCATAATAGATAAATCCGAAATCACATAAATGGATAATCAATCAAATAACAGTACAAAATCTAGAAAGAGACTCAAAATCTGTCTATGTCTGAAAAGCCTCTATCCATAACATAAAGAGTTGCTAGGACAAGACCCTAGCTAACTCAAAGTACGGAAATAAGTTACCAACACAACTAAGAACATAACTAGTCCTCGACCTAAAAGGAATCACGAACAGCTGACAGAGAGTGGCATGAAAGCTCTAGCCATGGGTCAAAGGAGGGACGCCTGAATCTGCATCATCGAAGAATGCAGCGCAAAATATACGTCAGTACTATGTAATGTACCGAGTATATAAGATATGCATGAACATGACGAAAACAAGCTAAATATGCTTTAACAATCGAAATCATGATTTAAAAGTAAAACTGGATGCAAAGGACTCTATGAAATACCATAAGCTAAAACATGATCGTAAACGAAGAGTTTGAAATCTGAAGAGAGTCAATTGCATTTTTAAAGCATAAACTTTTTCTGTGGGAGGTTTTTTAACTGATATAGACCATGTGAGTTATATGGAAGCCGATGTATACGCCTCATCGAAAGGACCCAATATACCTTGCCAGGGTATAAAGGCATGACTGTGGCGTGATCACTGAATCTGATGCCCAATTAAGGGGACTTAAACCCTATAGGGGCACGTAGTTCTGGGACTAAGGGTACGCTCACCCTATCCAACTCGGTGCTAATACTACTTCCAAATTATATACATATAACTCATAAGTTCATGAAGGTATAATCGAATACCAAATCTCATTTGAAAAGCATGATGACACATCGGGTACCATGAAATTCTCATATCATAAGTTCTTGAAGTAAAGCATAGCCATAATTCAAATCATACTTTCTTTCTAAATTCATTCTTGAAGAATTAGGCATGCAATTTCATAAATTCTCAAGGTCATGATATCTAATCATGCCCAATTTTACTTGAAAAACATGCAATTCAATGGAATCATGCTAGAACTCAACTTCAATGCTTGGGATTTTAAATCTAATAAAGGAATCATGATCAAATCATAACTAAGTAATAGGAAACCATGAATTTAAACATACAAATTGATTTCATAAGTTTTCCCCAATTTAGATCGAAACCCTAATTTCATAAGTTCATAATTCAATATAAGAATTGGGGGTTTTGGGCACAAGGGTGAGAGGAACCCATTGTTGAATACCCACATACCTTGTATGAAGCTAACCCACTTGAAATAGAAAAGATTTAGGAGACTTGATCTTGGAGCTTGAGAATTGGAGCTTGGAGAAGAACTTTTCCTTTTTGGTAGTTGAATGAAGATTTGAGAAGGAACTTAGGCTAATGAGGGTGAAAAACCCTTCTTGAAATAGTCAAAACGACATCATTTAGGAGTTAAAAGGGTGAGTAATAACTAAAATACCCTTGGGAAATAATTTAGAAATAGTTGTTAAAAAGTTGACTTTCAGTGACCACGGGTGGATTCCACGGACCGTAGAACAAACCACGGTTCGTCGTTTTCATCCGTGGTTTCTGGCCAAGCCAACAGGCTACAGAAGTGAAATGATGAGTCCACTCTATGGGCCGTAGAAAGAATGACGACCCGTAGACCCAACCATAATTTCTGAGTCAATATTCAAGCTGCAGAAGGTCAACCACGGATCAACATGATGGACCGTTGAAAGGATTATGACCCATAGAATCGAGTCGTCATCTATGAAATACCAAGACTGATAACAGGACCCTTAGACATTCCTAATAATTCCCTAAGCATGCAATTCGTACAATACTTAGATGAAAGTACACATACATACAATGCATACAAGAATTAATAACCATCACCTACCTTTTCCCCGGGCACATAACTCAACCATGGGTCTCGTTCAAAGAACCAATTCCCCGTTCATCCCCTTTTACACATAATTAGTAATTCCCTTTATTATTTATTCCCGAACTTCTCCTAGGACCAAATTACAAAAGGGGAGAACCTCCCCAACCCTTGAATTGTTCAACCATCCTAGTTATTCTATCCTTTTATACTAAACCCTTCCCAAGACCCCCTTTTTACCAGTAATTTCATTTAGATATCCAAGATTTCCAATTCCCCAAACCTTCCCGACATCTTAGTCCCTGAATTCGTATCATTTCCATTCCTAATTCACACGTACAACCCGATTTATCACAACACGATGATAATACCGAACAAAACCTCAATTCACACATAATAACACCATGATCCACCAGACTCAGTGACTGAAGGCCTAAGCATGGATTCTCCTTTTCAACTATACAATAAGTATCAAAATGTAAATCGGTCAATCTACTCAATAAGCAAACCTAGACTACCTGGACGCCAAGCAGCTGCAAGGATGCGTTTCTGGATCCGTGAAGGCATTCTCGACTGGATGACGATCCTGGAATCCGTTGTTCCATGTCCCTTCATCCATAATCCCTCCTCCTCATGGCTCCCAAGTCTGGGAGCAACATAGGAGGGTTTTTGGAGAAACCCTCATATGTTTTCCAACTGAAGAAGAGGAGCCTTTTATATAAAATCGGATAATAGGCTACTGCCTCCCGTTATTCCGCTATAGAGGATGGCCTTCCGCCATAGCGGTTCCGCTATAGTGGTATTTATTCCGCTATAGAAGAGTGACGTCAGCCCAGATGATTTCTAAAAATCTGAAATTTTCTGTCATGTCACTCCACTTAGTACCAAAATATTTAAGATCATTCCCGAAATGGTTCGATATTATAATTTCTAAAATAACGATGGATCCGATCATACAATAGATATCAATTTTACCGATTGTTTATCCTCGAACGATCCGGAATATAGGAAGATAAAGGGAACTATCACCCCCCCAAAGTTACCTCCTAGACGTAACACGGGACATGGGACCACAAGTGCCTCAAGCTAACCCTTGGTCATAGCATACTCAAGCATAATAAAAGATAAGCGGAAGCATAATAGTTAAATTCGAAATCACATAAATGGATAATCAGTCGAATAACAATAGATAATCTAGAAAGAGACCCGAAAGCTGTCTATGTCTGAAAAGCCTCTATCCATAACATAAAGAGTTGCTAGGACAAGACCCTAGCTAACTCAAAGTACGGAAATAAGTCACCAACACAACTAAGAACATAACTAGTCCTCGACCTAAAAGGACTCATGAACATCTGACAAAGAGTGGCATGGAAGCTCTAGCCACGAGTCTGAGGAGGGACACCTGAATCTGCATCATCAAAGGATACAGTGCAAAATATACATCAGTACTATGGAATGTACTGAGTATATAAGATATGCATGAACATGACAAAAACAAGCTAAGTGTATGCTTTAACATTAGAAATCATGCTTTAAAAGTAAAACTGGATGCAAAGGACTCTATGAAATACCATAAGTTAAAACCTGATCGTAAACGAAGAGTCTAAAATCTCAAGAGACTCAATTGCATTTTTAAAGCATAAACTGTTTCTGTGGGAGGATTTTTAACCGACATAGACCATGTGAGTTATATGGAAGCCGATGTATACACCCCATCGAAAGGACCCAATATACCTTTCCAGGGTATGAAGGCATGATTGTGGCGTGATCACTGAATCTGATGCCCAATTGAGGGGACTTAAAACCTATAGGGGCACGTAGTTTTGGGACTAAGGGTACTCTCACCCTTTCCAACTTGATGCTAATACTACTTCAAAATTATATACATATAACTCATAAGTTCATGAAGGTATAATAGAATACCAAATCTCATTTGAAAAACATGATGACACATCGGGTACCATGACATTCTCATATCATAAGTTCTTGAAGTAAAGCATAGCCATAATTCAAATCATACTTTTTTTCTAAATTCATACTTGAAGAATTAGGCATGCAATTTCATAAATTCTCAAGTTCATGATATTTAATCATGTCCAATTTTACTTGAAAAACATGCAATTCAATGGAATCATGCTAGAAATCAACTTCAATGCTTGAGATTTTAAATCTAATAAAGGAATCATGATCAAATCATAATTAAGTAATAGGAAACCATGAATTTAAACATACAAACTGATTTCATAAGTTTTCCCCAATTTAGATCAAAACCCTAATTTCATAAGTTTTCCCCAATTTAGATCAAAACCCTAATTTCATAAGTTCATAATTCAATATAAGAATTGGGGGTTTTGGGCACAAGGGTGAGAGGAATACGTTGTTGAATACCCACATACCTTGTATGAAGCTAACCCACTTGAAATAGGGAAAACAGAGTTGAAATTTAAAGAACAACAGTAATTAACATAAAAAAGCGTTTAAGCAGAAATTTCAATTTCATTTGGGGATAATTTAGCTAAGTTTTACCAAGTCGGTCCAAATTATACAATTATACTAATCAACTAAGTAACAAAAAGACATAATTAAAATATGTTAATCCTGTCCTAATACTAGTGTGTGGGCCCTCTTTAGGCCCACCGCCATTTTCACTTTGGACTTAGTCCACCTTTCATCTTTTAGCCCTTTGGGCTACTGCTGCTGCTGAATCTCATGGGCTTGGCCCATATTCCTTCGGCTGCTGCTGCTTCTGTCGTCAATAACTCAGCCCTTTTGGGGCTTATTCATGCTGGACCAACGGACAGTGTTGGGCTATGCCCAACTAGAAGATGCAGGGGAATTTCGGGAGTCCAATTGGACTCCACCAGATTTTTATGCATAGAAAGTAAAGAAAATAAGGATTAGCACATATTTTAAATAAGTTAAGTAAGAGTAATTAAGCACTATACAAATTTCATACTTAAAGAAAATATTTACCAATACACACAGGGATTCATACAGAGTTAAAATATATGAAACAAGGATATTTAGACAATAAAATCACATTTTTTATCACCTAAGACATATACTTGCAAGACTTCAAATATTAACAAAGACTCATAAAGATCATTCCTTTTTCCAGAACTCAAAAGGGATAAGAGGTCGATTCAAACAAAGCATGTATACTCAGATGCACAAATTTGAAGAGAAATGGTATCACAGAGGCACAAGTAATATACTCAGCACATTTAACCATTCTTAATGTCTAGGCTTGGGAGTGTAACATGCTAAAATACAGACTTGAGTCACATAAAATATTTCTATGATCATGAAAGTAGCACCGTTCATTCAACATGGAAGATTTACTTCAATATCACATATCACCAAATGGAAATAAATTAGAAGAAAACAAGAAAGATAGACAGATTTTAGACATCAATTGATAGTGTAACTAGTTAAAAGTCACATGAGAGTACAAGGGAGGGATATATAAGAAGGCTGTTATTATGGTAAAGATCAAAATCATTTCACAGTCCATACATGTGATATACAAAGTAAGCAGTGAAGTAAATATCTTGATGAAGATGAAACAGAGGAACCTACAGGGGTGAGGAGTATGCCATGAGGGGACATGCGTCACCTTTAGCTCCTAATCATAACAGAACTTTCACACACAACAACACAGAGTTCAGATTTTAAGACTTAGGTTTAAGAAAATTCTAATCCATTGTTAATAGGCTCACATATAGTCATTTAGCATGATCAAATCATTAAAGGAAAAGGGGAAGGGAACATGGTAGAAGATAGGGAAATCAGGGGAAAAGGAGATGAGAGTTGAACAATGATAACCATTATAATAAGAAGTCTAAGCTTATAGCATTTTCATGTCACAAACAAAGAATTATATAGAAGTCATGAAGCTTTTAACAGGTCACAATGTTCAAAGATTAATTCACATAATAACTTTAAACATAAGTGAATGACACCTTAACTTAATCAATTCCTACGCATAAGATCATCTAGGTAAGACCGTGAAGGGGAAAAGGAAGAGGAGAGAAGGATCTCTACCAAATTGAGGAAAACAAGGGAAACAGGAAGGGGTTGAACATTAGTAAACAAGTATAAAATTCATGTATGTCATATAAATCCAAACAAGAAGCAGTAGAACTTATCAGCACTCAAGATAACCTAAACATCATCCTAAGTGTAAGAAAATGACATTAACAATTTAGGTTCATAAGTGGCTACCACACATAGATAAAAACAGTAAAGGGAAAAGAAGAGAACAGATTCAAAAAGCAAAACCCAAAGAGATTGAGAATAACAGGAAGGGTCAAGCATTTCATGAAACAAAACCAAACTTAAGTCCTAATAATAGGTTCATACTCATGTTCATAGCTCTTAGATTACACAAGTCGACCAAAATTAATGGAACTATGAGATTCTTCTAGGAAGACTTAGAATAAAAGGTCATGAGAGAACAACACTAAAGCTTAGCAGATTTAGACAGAACCAATAGACACAATAGGGGGAATGATTATGACAAGAGGGGTTGGGAAAGAAACAAGAGACAAAATCAAGCATTTTATAGACAAAACAGGGTAGATTTCACATCATTTAGTCACAAACTAGACTTCAAACTTATACTTACACCTACTATCTTCATAAATTAAACACAGTCAGTGAAACATCATGCTTATAACACGAAATTGCTACTCAAAATCATAATAATAGTCTAAAATTCAAACACATATCTTTAAAACTAACAAACAAGACTAGAACCCTGATTTCACCAAGATTTAAGCATCATAATGCAAAAAATGAAAAGAAAACAATAAAGGGAAGAGGTTAAGGGGTTTACCTTTTTTAGGGCAGACACTTGGACCTCGAACTTCACCGGAAAGCTTTACCACCACCAGATTAATATCAACCCCATTTAGAATTCGAATTTCTTAGTGTTTTCTTCCCCAACAGCTGACTTGTTTCGTGAGGTTAGAGAAATGATTCTCCAGAACCCTCAATTTTCCCCCAAAATTAGCTACTTAACATGCAACTGGGGGGGCATTTATAGGGAATTTTCGGGTGGAGAAAAAGGGGGAAAATAGAGGGGTAAAGTCGGGAAAAACCCTTGAGAATTTTTGAAATCCTTGGTTGGATAACGTTTCCTAGTAAGAGAATGGAATGAGTTGTATGAATTATCACTTGATTTGCAGAGGAATCACCATATAGGGCCATTTCTAGAACCTTTGAGGTTGCCAGCTCGTCATTCGACGGAGAGAAGACGGCATTTCAGAATTTTGACGGAGTTAGAGCCGTTGTTGAAGCTGAGCTATTTGAAAATAGTACCATCTTGGTACAGATATTGAACGAATTTTCTCGTCAAGGATGATGGAGGAGGGAGATTCCTCCATGTAGCTCGCCTGGTACCTTCTAGGTACGATTATCGTGCGTGGCACGTGATTTTGGTACGAATTTGAGTAGGCAAATGTAGGATGTTGAGGCAGCGCTTAGGGTTCTTGTTGTTGGTGTGAGAGTAAATGAGAGAAAAGTTAAAAGGGCATTTAGGTTTTGTTCTATTGTGTAAAGAGAGAGGAGAAAGAAGAGTATAAGGTGAGGGTGTTGGGCCAGGCGGGTCGGACGTGTGGAGGAAGGGAAAGTGGGCTGGTGGGTTTAGGGAATTGGTTGGCCCAAACGACTGATCATAGAAGGGGTTATAAGGGTGTTTAAAGTTTGGACACATTTGCAAAAATGTGGCCACTTTAGGTTTAAGGAGGTAGCCAAATTACAAATAAATTGATGAAATTCGGCTAGAATTTAAATGATTTAAGGAATTAGGCTAGCATTGGAATATAGAAGAACTAATTACAATCAATTCTTGAGATCATTTAACTTAAACAAATTGAAATAATTATTGAATTTAACACTTAATTACCATTTTAACAATTACAAAATTAATTTATTCAATTAATTTCTCATTTGAATTAATTTGGAGGAAAATCAAGCGTTTAATCTTTTAAAAGGATTTTCTTACGAAATTAAACTTTAAAATAGTTCTTTAAGTAAACTTATATGAATTCCACGTAATTAAACATGAAAGACATAAATTATTGCTCAGAACTATTATAAAGCTTATTTAGAAAATATTTTATCCTTTTCCACAAAACAATTATTTTAAAAAATTTGTTTAAAATTCAGGAAGGCTCAAGATTAATTCATAATGTGGAGGGTAAAAATTGGGTGTCAACAGCTGCCCCTCCCTTTGGGTAGGGTGAGTGTAATGAACCCTGGGCAAAGGGAATTGACGTTCCCAATTTTATCCGACCACAGACCCATCTTCAGGAAGCGGTTGGTTTTAGCACGAATTTTAAGGAATCATAGCCGAACTCTGGTATTGAGTTTCCTACATATCCCGGGTTGCATGGGAATTCAAGCCACTTGTAGTTCAAGATGCTCGATTTTACGTACGATTCTGAAAGAATTCCAAATTATCCCGGTTTCAGAGTATGGAGAGACTGAGAAGCTGGGGAGTAAGAGGATTGGGGGGTTTGGAATGCAGTTGAGTTTTCAAAACAGAGCCCGCCTACATATCCCAAGACTTGAGAATCAGGCTGCTTGTAGTTTGACTCAATCGGTGGAAAAGGTAATCTTTATTTTAAGAGAACCTTTGGCTCGGGATGAGTGACGAATTAGTTGATATATAGAAAAGAGGATTGTAACCTCTCAACTATAAATGTGGTGCACTTCACACCCATAAGTAAGATTTTACCTGGACATAATTTCCAAAGCTCGAGGTATATCATCACCCGGATTTGAAAAGAAGGAATATTTCTTCCGGCGTGAGTTCAGAAAATACCCTGGATGCGAAACTAAAACCCAAAGATAGGAATACCCATATGCCTTATGATAGGGGTGTGGTTAGATGGTGGTGAAAAGTTGTTCCTCAGCTCGCGTCCAAAGAGTTTGGTATTTCTTTTTGGACTATGTCCCAGTTCGCTGCTAAGAAAAAGTTCCACGTTGTGATGCGTCCTTTTTGGTGTAGTCCACACCTGTGGTTTTTCTTTGATAATTTCATCCTTCTCGGATGCTCTCGATAACATCTCAAAACAAAATTGTTAGTAGCAAAATAATTCTATTTGGGGAGGTAGTTTTTTTGTCGTACCTCATCCTGGAATTACGTTCGAATCTTAGGTTGTGATATCTTTTTGATGTGCTTAGTACCTGTTGTTCTGGTTTGAGATTTTCATCCTCTTGGATGTTCTAGGCAATATTTTGAAGAAAAATTGTTAGTAGTAAGGTAGCTCAATAAGGAGAGATAGCTTTGTACCCCATTTTTTCCTTATCTGGTTTTTCTTGAGGAAGATGACGTCATTTCCTGTCTCTGTCTTAGGAAATAGAAACTTCCATGACAATCAAACATGATAGTCTTCTTGGCTATCAGATAGGATTGCTTGTGTGGCAATTTTTTGAGTATGACGACCTTTGTAGTCATTTGTGTGACAGTCCTCGTAACCATTTATGGTGTTCTCTTGAACGTGATAGACTTTGTGGCTATTGACAGTAACATTTGCATATGCCTTTAGGGTAAGTCTTGTGCATCATCCGTATTGATACGACTAACAGATATTCGCTTTCTTAGCACATCATCCGACTTTGGATAAAGGCGTCTTACAGATGCCTTTAACTTGTCAACTTCGAGTAATGTTACACATCATCCGACTTTGGATAGAAGCGGCTTACAGATGTCCTTCGAATTGCTAGTTTTTAGGTAATCTTGCACTTTTATCTGATCTTCGATGTGATGCAACTTACAGATTTCCCTTGAATTGCTAGCCTTTGGGTAGTCCTGCACAATATCAACGTGGATATGTCGTGGCTTATAGATAACCCTTGGACTGTCAATTTTTTGGTAGTCTTGCACGTTATCCAATTATGGATATTGTCGCGGCTTACGCATTACCCTTGAACTTTCAATCTTCAGATGATCTTGCACACTATCCGATTTCAGATATTGCTGCGACTTATAGATAACTCTTAGACTATCAATTTTCTGGCAATCTTACACACTATCCGGTTTTAGATATCGCTGTGACCTACAGATGACCTTTGGTATTTCAATTTGGGAAATTTAGTTCATCATCCAATTTGGATGGCGTCTTACAGACATCCCTTAGACTATGCTTTCGACCTTGACATCAAGCGATTTTTGATTATCAGGGTGACAAGGCCTTTGTCACTCGATCAAATATAATTGCCTCTTTCGGCAATCAATGCTCTTGTATATATAAGCCTACTTCAGAGCGAGACTTCGTTGTCTCTAGTAAGGGTGCATAAATATCCTCGAACGTCAGACTCCTCTGCCTTACGCGATATTGGACATAAATATGCTGAATGCCAGATTTGGCATAATAAAGGAGTGAATATACCCTCAATGTCAGACTCCTCCGTCTTACGCAATATCGGATATAAATATGTTGAATGCCAGATTTGGCATAATAAAAGAGCGAATATACCCTCAATATCAAACTCCTCCGTCTTACGCGATATCGGATATAAATATGTTGAATGTCAGATTTGGCATAATAAAAGAGCAAATATACCCTTAGCGTCAGACTCCTCCGTCTCACGTGATATCGGATATAAATATGCTGAGTGCGAAACTTGGCATAATGAATGATGATAATGATAATGATGATAATGATATCCTCACCGTTAGACTCCATCAGCTCACGCAATCTCGGATATAAGTGTGCTGAAGGTCGATCCTGCGCAGCAAGTGCGACTTGGGGACGCCTAATGAATGTCATCCTCTTTAAAGCCAGCTGGTAGAGGGACATAATCTTCGTAGGGGATGTGTGTCTGCGATATATGATGATGATGGTCTTCTTGACATGCAAATATGAATGGCCCTCTCGGCATGGTCCTCTTGACATGGCCCTCTCGGCATGAAAATATGAATGGCCCTCTCGGCATGGTCCTCTTGACATGGCCCTCTTGGCATGCGAATATGAATGGCCCTCTCGACATGGCCCTCTCGGTATGCAATATGAATGACCCTGCGATATGATGCCATACAATACGATGCAACATAATATAATATGATGCAATGCGATATGTCATAATATGATGCGACACAATGATATGCCATGTGATGCAATATGGTGCAATGTGATACAATGCAACATGATGTAATGTGTCATGGTGCAATATGAGTGCAAGAATGTGATTCCATGTAGTGATGTATGATGCAATGTCCCATAGGGGAGTTATAGAAAACATCACCTTTGGTCTGGCATTGACTCTTTTATGTGTACCTGCGCTCAAAGAAAATGGTCAGTAGACACAATGCCACTTTTACTAGCGACTAAGTCAAAATTTGAAAGACTTTAAAGATAGCGTCTATGAAGCTGATCAAAATAACTTTGTTTAAAAATGCGAGCGAAATGGTCATTCCTGCTTTCAGGAACAGCCATAAATACCGTTTTTGCTGTTCGGGGTGATCCTTGTCTTGCCAGGCATTGGTGGAGAGTGATGTTGCTCTTTGTTTGGTGCCCCCAATTTGAAGCTGACCGAAATGTCCTGATCCCTTTGGGGACTTAAGAACGTTGTCGGGTTCTCTTTATCTGGTAGTTTATGTGAACTACCAGAAAATTTGTCCGCTTTAGGGACTTTTGCCTCTTTGGCCTCTTTCTGCTATTTTGGGATTTTCTCGCCAAATTTTAAAGCATATGGTCTCGTTGAGTTTATTTGAACGCGTTGGATAACGCGGGACTGCTTTCTGATATACTTTTGGGGACAACCTGCATCCACAGAAAAATTGTTAGTTTTGTCGAAACTGGCCTGTGTTGACCTCCTTCGATCTTCTGCTCCTGGTTCTTTCTTCTCCGTATGATTTTCAATCTTGGGTACTTGTCACCCTCGACTCTCCCCAGACCAAGGTAGACATAAGACAAAATCACATTAAAGGAGTAAAACTAATCTTTGTAAATATTTTTCAAACAAGTTCTTTGGAAAACAAAGAGTTTAAAAAGGAGATATTTTGGAAATGTCTCTGCTTGTCATGTCATGTACTAGTTCAACGAACGTCCTTTACTCGAGGTCTTGACATTTCTGACATACTGATGGCGGATTACGGAGGTCCTTCGTCATCCTAGTTGGGGAACTTGAAAGATATTTTCAAGAAATCTATCACAGCCGGGGATTAATCCATATAGGACTGGGGATATCTTTGAAGTAGACTCTAATCTCTCTGTGTTGGGGAATTCCTCGGAGCTTAATGTTGAACTCTTGAATGATGCTTGGCGGAAATTTTGAGATCCTTCTCAAAATTTCTGCCCCAGTTAAAGGCTTCATAGCGAATCTCATTCCATTGGCAAGAGACTTGAGATTTTGTGGGAATTATGAGATTCTTTCTCGATATTCACCTTGGTTTCTCTTTGGCATATTCTGTATTCTTGCTGGGGAACTCTTCGAAGTCTAATTCTCTTCGTCTTCTGAATTTTTGAGATTTATTTCTCAAAAATTTTGCCCCAGTTTCCATTTCCTGGGCGATACGGATGAACCATTATGGCATTTGCGTATCTACAAGCATCCTCTTGTCTTGTTGGCAACAACCTTCATCTTTTGAATTTTTGAGATTCCTTTCACAAAAAATTCTGCCCCAGTTTCCATTTCCCGGGGTTATATGACCGAACCATTGTGGTGCGTACGTATCCCGTTGAGGCAGGAATCAGGTCAAACATAGTTCCCACACTCGAAGTGGGAGAATGATGGAAATAACTAAAGGGGTGACCGAGGCCGACACAGGCCGCCTACGTATCTCATTCTTGAGAATTCAGGTCAAACGTAGTTCAGGATAAGAAGGGGAAAGATAAATTTTCCTAAAGGGTTGACTAAAGCTGACACAGGCCGCCTACGTATCTCATTTTTTGAGAATTCAGGTCAAACGTAGTTTATAGGAAGGAGATAGGGAATTTTCTAAACTTTTACAAAGTGCAAAACGATTATTATTAGAAAGTGCGATTACAAGAAAAGAAATAGAAGGAAAAGAAACCCTCTTTAGGCGTAATATCTCTTTGCAACATCGGAGTTGTTATAGGGTTGGGCCATACTTGATCATGCATCTTGGACAAAATCAAAACTCCTTCTGATAACTTTGTGGATGATATACAGTCCTTGCCAATTTGGTGCAAACTTTCCTCTGTCTCGTGGGAGGGAAGGATTGACTGTCCATTCCTTGGATTTTGAATTCTGGATTGACCAATAAATTTTTGAGAGATGATGTTTGTGCTCATTCTTGTCCAATTATTGCAGGACCAGTCAAAGATGTCGATGTATGGCTTGAGCAGACTGATAAGCTCGTTCTTTTGCACTTTTGACAAATGAACACTGACGCTAATTTCTTTAACTTGATCATTGGCTCTTAGATTGACCACCTCAAACTCTTTCAGGTGGGTCCTTTTCTGGTCTTCAAAGTTCTTAGACTCCTTGATCGTTCGTTCAAGAACCATGCTATCTTCAACATATTCATCAAAATCATTATCGTCTAGCTCGATTTGTTCGTTAAGCTCTTGACATGACATGACAGTGGTAGGTTTTAACTTATTATTACTGAAACCATAAACAAAGCAAGTTAGATGGTACCAAGTAAATAAATAATTTTGAATGGTAAATGTTTTCAATAAGGGAGGCTTTTCTTTGAAATCCAAGAATATTTATAAATGGCATGAATGCCGGTTTGTGCCTTTTGGAAAGCGATAAAATAGTATGAGGAAATTGAAAACATAAAGGGTGGGTCGCGGAGCCTCATCCGGACCATCACTGATTTTCTTAGAATAGAATCTTTGTCTACCCAGCCGAGTGGAGAGTCATGAGGGGAGTTGTGGCCCAGTTCTGCAACTTTTCTCCAGGCTTGACATCCCTAACCATGGCTGCTTCGGGGATAGCATCACATTCCTCGAACAAATCTCCTATTCCATTCTCTAACCCATCGCTTGGGGAACCAATACGCACTTAGAGTGATTGATATAGGTGAAGTAACGACTTTGGCAATCCTGACTGCTTCTCCGCCTTTTCTTCTTGGACTACATACTTTAACCCATGCTTGATCAGCTTTCCAGGGATGCTTATTGGCCCAGTCATACCATCAGAACTTCTGCCTAATCCGAGACCTGGTTCATATCCGCTCACAAGTATCGCGGTTGCGAGCATTTTATAGATAGGTGGCATTGGGATTTGAGGAGAAAGATCCTTTCCTGTGACATTGATAGTCTCTACAGTGTAGAAATCGCTTCCTTTTGGGACTTCATCAGTCACAGGGACACAATCATTAATGTGCAAGGCCTTGTTGTGCACTAAACCTTCAAAGGGTAGCTCAGCAATACTCAAAATAGCTATAGCTTTTTTTGGCATTTCCTGCTTTTTAGGG
This sequence comes from Jaltomata sinuosa, assembly GCA_003996215.1. Classification (NCBI taxonomy): domain Eukaryota; kingdom Viridiplantae; phylum Streptophyta; class Magnoliopsida; order Solanales; family Solanaceae; genus Jaltomata; species Jaltomata sinuosa. The sequence goes on from QJPP01004288.1 coordinate 54,297, forward strand.
CTAATCGACACTATTGACTTGCTCACAATCCATTCCTCATCAACCTCTATTATGTTAATAGTGGCTCCCTTGTGACTCGGGAGCGGGTTGTTATTAACATTTGGCGGTGCTGTTTGTAGTGTGACCACTCTTTGATCAATTAAATCTTGAATTTTGTGCCTTAGGTTAATGCAATCTTCGGTACTGTGTCTGGTGCCTCCAGAGTGGTAAGCATAATGTCGGTCAGCCCTGAAGAAATGAGAGTCAGGATTTGCAGATTTGGATGGAATAGGCTGGATAAATCCGACAGCCTTCAATCTCTCATATAACTGAGTTCTAGTTTCAGCTAACTGGGTGAAAGTCCTAGGAGCTTTCTTTTCCAAAATAGAGCGAGGGAGATTATCTTTGGAGGGAGGAGGAACCTGCCGATTATTCTGGTTCTCAGGAGCCTTTTGATACACTTGAAAGTTCTGGGGAGAAGCTTGGTAAGTGGATTGCACATTTAGTTGTGGAGCTTGGTACATGGGTTGCACGTTTGGTTATTGAGCTTGGTAAATAGGCTGAGTATAGTAAATTGGTTGATGATTTTGTGGAGCTGGTGGAGGGGTTGTTGGAACAAGTGACTTTTTGTAGTTGGCTCCGAAGGGTTTTCGCGATCTCGGGCTAGGACTGGAGGATACTGAAGATACCTCTTCTCTCTTCTTTTTGGGAAATCCTGTCAATCCTACGGATGCCGAGGCCTTGGCAATCTTGCCGCTTCGAAGACCTTCTTTGATAATTTCACCAATCTTGACTAGGTCGGCAAATTTTGCTTTGACCGCTGATATCATTTTGTCGTAGAATTCTGATTCCTGAGAGCACATAAGCACTGCGCTTATCTCCTTTTCGGTCATAGGAGGTCGAACTCTCGCTGCTTCTTTTCTCCACCGATAGGCGTAATCTCGGAAGTCCCCATTTGATTTCTGCCTGATGTGACCTAGAGAGTATCGATATGGGATAACTTCCATATTATATGCAAACCTTTGAGCAAAGTCTCGGGCCAGATCACTCCATTTGGACCACTTCTTTACTTCTTGAGAGGTGAACCATTCCAAAGCCTCTTCGCTTAGACTTTGGCTAAATAGTCTCATTAGCAGAGCGTCTTTCTTTCGAGCACTGACCATCTGGTCAGAGTAGCTTCTTAAATAGGCCTCGAGATTCTTGATACCGTTAAAGTTTTTGAACTTGGGAATCTTGAATCCGTCTGGAAGGTCCATCTCTAGATGGATACATAGATCATCATAGTCATAGCCTTTCTCGTAAGACGATCCCTAAAATTCTCTGATCCTGGCTATCTCTTCTTTTATCTGTGCTATGTCAGACTCATTCTTCTTCTCCGTGGCCCTCAACTCTTTCTCTTTCTTCTCGTAGTGATCAAATTCAGGGCTTTCCTGGGGAGCGGTGTATGGTTTTGCCGTAACATGGAAAGCAGGAGGCTGTGTATTTTGGACAAGTGGAGGCTGGACATGTGGAATGACATTTGGGTATGTGGGGGTATAGTTTTATGGATTGATGATGTTGGGATGGTTATTTTGAGAGTTGTAAGTGTTCAGTGGCGTATTCTGGTAATTTAGAGGGAGGTTCTGTGGATTGTCGTCACTTGGGTTATTATTTTGGTTAGTGTGCTGGATATGAGGAGTATGGATTTGATACAAGGATCCGATATGAGGAGGGTTGTTGGAGAGAGGTTCATTGGAAGGTCTAGGTGCGGAGGTAGGAGGGGATGTCTTTTGGTTGATTTATGGTTTGCGGAGAATTGAGTGGAGGGTCTTGAGGAGGGGGCTGAGAGTCGCCCAAAGAAGGAGTATTGGCGGCGATTGCCAAGCTAGCCATGTCCTTTGCCTTTTTCACTTCTTCCTGCATCTTTTCTAATTTCTTCGCAAGCTCTGCGATCATTTCATTCTGTTCAGCGATGACGCTGTCCCTTATAGCCAAGGCATTTTCTTCCTCACTATCAGTCATTCTTTCTTCAGACAAGCGAGGGTCAGAGGATGGATTCAAGTGTGCTTTCGAGCGAGTGAAGTAAGAGTGTTCAACTAGTTTTTGTCAACACAAACCAGTTTCTTTTATCTGTTAAGATGAAAAATAACTCAAAGGCCACTATGTTAGGTTTCATTAGTGATGAATAATACAAGATATATGACAAGGAATAACCACATAGGAATTGCTTTAAACACATAAAAGTTGCTTTTCGTCAAGGCAAATTGGTCCACGGGCGGTTTTGACTCAATCATTTCAAAGGACATGATTTTGTTCATTGATTTGGGATAAATAGGTTTTGTCAGGAAAGGTTGATTTTGTTGATCTTGTAACGTATCTGCCTATTGTTCTCCCAAACTCTTCATCGATGTGGAGAAATGACAATTTCTTTAAGACATGGGTCGGGCCTTGAAGGCTGCCGACGTATCTCATTCTTTAGAATTCAGGCCCTACGTAGTTCGAACTTGTGATAGATAAGTTGGCTCATTTCATTTCATCCACTATTCTAAATACAAAGGGAAAGTAAAAGACGACATCAAAAATAAAAATAAAGAAACTGAAAGTTAAAACTCTGCTACTTCTGCTACTTTCAGCTCTAGATAATGGGATCTTCTAGACTCTTCTAGATTTTTCTTCAAGGATGATAAGGGAGAAACTCCAGCTTGATTTTTCCCATGTCAATGAGGTATTCCAAATCGACCCAAAAGTTGCGACAAGTCTTGATATCATGGCCTCCGACCCCTTTGTGGTAGAGGCAAACTTCTTTCCCCTGACGCCAGGCCCTGGGCATTTTCCCCGATTTCCTTTCCACGGGCTCCAGGATCCCGGTTTGGACCAGCTTAGTATGGATTTCATAGTAATTGTCCTGGAAGATGGTGAAATCATAGATATGAATCGTTATTTCCTCAGTGATGGGCATGCCATAGCCAACTTGGTCACAAGCAAGGATGGTTCGGGTCCCCTCACAGATGGCTTATCTGGCCGCTAGTGATCATGTGGTAAATCTTGGCTCTTAGGGCATTGAATTCATCAGTAGTGTGTCCTCTGCGATGTGGATGATAGGCACATTCTTTGTGCTCATTGTGAGGGTGACACCCATATCCCTCAGATTGGTCAGGATGTAGGACCCCCATAGCTTTCAGGGTCTCGTAAATTTCTAAACAGAGAATCACCTTTGGATTTTTGGTATATTCACGGAAGTGAACTTTGAGGGTGATGGGATTCCCTCCTGACCTGAATCTGGAAGGCCAGATAGCATCACCCTTGACTTTGGTCCAGTGGCAGACTCTCGTGTCAAAGAGTCGGGCCCTTTCAGTAGTGATCTCCATGGGCACTTGCTCATTGTCTTCGGGTTCTTTAGTTACTCTTTCCTTCCCTTTGTTGACTTGTTCCAATCTTCCAGTGACATCCTCAAACTTCAGGTGTAATTCTTTGAGTTATAGGTCAAAGTCTGGTTCGGTCTTAGTCTTGGTTTTTCCCAGTATTTGGTCGATCGTAGCAATCCTCTCTTTAGCCTTGGCGGTCTGCTCTTCCACCTCCTTGGACTGAGCTAAGGCAATTTCCATGAGTTGATCGACTCTCTCATGTTTTCTCTGAACCTCCTTCATTTACTCTCGGATCCTTAGTATTCTCTCTCGCATAGTCAGGGCCTCTATTTCAACATTTCCTGAAAGAACGGAGTTTTTTAGGAAGTTTTTAGAAGGGTTTAGGATTTTCGGAGAAACTTGGAAGACTTGGAGTATTTTGGTCGGAATTTACATAGTGGGCTTAAATTTTGCCTACGGTGTTCTAGAAAATTTCGGCATGGAATAGACCAATTTTTCCTTGATTCAAGCAACACACATAGCACATAAAACAGTTTATATCACAAGAATATCATGCTAATATCATAGTAATGTCGTGTCCTAACTGGGTGACCTTTTTATGCCAAGGTAAGGCCTAGAGAGTTTGAAAGACGTATGTGACGTATTTGAACCATTTTATTGCCCCTAAAATAGCATGCATGTACATATATATATGGAAAACTTCCCTTTTTAAAGGGATACAAATGCTAGACGAAAAGGGAATACATTTTAGGGGAAAGGATATTTGCACAAAAGTCACGCCCACGCAGGGGAGAATTTAGGTAAAGTAAAGACATACATGGAAATAAAAAACCACGCAGGGGTGATAATACTAAAGATATGATGTGGAAGGTCCTTCCTCGGTTCTGCTCCTCTTGGATGCTCCGGCAATGCTCCTAAGCTCGAATTGGCTCAACCACATGTCGCTCTAGAGTTTCACCACTTGTTCATGCATAGGCAATGCCCCGACCTCTAAGGCTTTCCTGGTCATTTTTGAATCAAGCTGAGCTATTCCCATTCTCATATCTTCGAGTTCTTGAGTCAACCCTGCTATAGTGCGTCGATCTTCTTCTTTTTTCATAAGAAATTCTTTCTCTCTTCTAGCACTTCCTCTTGGAGATTCAGTAATTGGAGACGGAGATTGGGTCTGGAGTCAACCTGTGGTTCTGATATAGATACTTCTGCTATGTCTGCCTTCAACCACTGCTTATAGCCGTCCACATACCCGGGATCGAACCTGTCTGGGGCTAAAGTCTCTAGACCCATTTTCTCAAGTGTCTTCCAGTTATGCTGGATCCTCGAAGCTTTCGGGACTTTTTCATGTTCCTCATAGTTGATGACATAGCAACCCATGTGAATGGTCACTGGCTCAATTTGAACCCTTCCAAATTATCTAAGAACCCTTTGAAGAGCACAAGGTCGGATCCCGCGAATTCCCGGGAGAGGGAGGAAAGCTAGATCATGACATTTCACAATTACTTCCTTCGAGTAAAAATCATCGAACATCATATGCACATTATCTTCTCCAAGCTCACAAAAAGCTTGGGCCCATCCTATCTTGGTCCTATTTTCGGTGCCTCTATCCCTAAGCACTCCTGCCAACACTGCGAAGTTATCGATTCCTTCTGGGTTGGGGATTTCCTGGCTTCCGTTATCTTTGGTCAGATGCTTGGGAATCCAATATTGTAGAAGTAGGTTGCACCCTTGGAAGTAACGATGACCGTTCTTGCATTTCCTCTAAGCTCTATAAATATCAGATAAGATGACAGGTACTAGAGGAAAATAGCTGACGGTGGTTCCTTCTGTCAGGACATGGAACATGGTATGGGCCTATTATCCGGGTGTTGATACAGAGTTGTTCATTTAGAGGAAATACCATGATTCCTAAAAGAGCAATAGTGAATGCCAAGGCTCGGGTCTTGTCCCACTCTTGAAACGTGTAGAATTTGCTTTGGTGCTAAAAGAACCCTTCCCTAGTGGCAAAGTGGTTGTAGAGTTCTTGAAAGGAGATACTTGGACCCCTTATCCACGTGCATTGATTCTCCCACAAGTGGAGATACTTTGCAATCTGAGTCGGGGTGGGTTTATTCGGTATTAAGATGCCTTGTTGAGGCCTTAATCTCCTTTCATTGGCTGTACTCACGGTCTCTAGGCAATCCCTGAGTTCTTCTATAGTTGGGGTCATTTCCATCATTCCGAATCGGAACACCATTTTCTTGTTGTCCCAATACCCCGTTAAAACCTCGATCAATTCTGGCCAAACCTCCATATCTAATAAAGACGGCAAATGTCCCATATACTGGCAGACTGTCCTCTGACGGTTAGGACCCAGATTTATCCACCACATTCGGAGGAGGAGAGGCGCCTCTTTTACCATGTCAAACTTGAGGAATTCTGACATCCTTCAAAACAGAATAACCTATTAGGCCCCACCCCAAGACAATAGATCAGTTATAACACATACGTCTTTCAAACAATACGTAGTTGGATGCTATGTCGTTGGGTCAGAAACCCGTTGACATGTTTTGGTGGTTTACTAAGGGACTTAATATCCCTTGGATATTAAGACATCCTAGGCTAATGCCTATTTTTGGGATTGGGTTTCGCTCTATCCTGAGTTTCTAGAATAGGTTTCGAAATTGACCGGGAACCCGGGCGGACAACCCAAGCTTGAAACAACAAGTGACCGTTACCCGATCGCGGGTCAACTACTTCACTCGTCTGTTTTGAAAATTATGTGTTTTGTCAAGAACGACCGCAAAGATTTGTGTAATCGCCTTTTTTACCCTAATGCATTCTAATGCTTTGCCAAGAGAGGCATAAAATGCCATGAACAGTTCATAATTGCGAAAAAAATAAACAATTAAGGAAAACAATAAAGTTACTAATTATTACAATTTCCAAATAGCTAGTCAAACAAGTTAGTTTCAAACAATAAGGTTAGAACCTAGTTGAATTATCCTCAGCAGAGTCGCCATTTCTGTTTTGATCCTTTTCGGGTAAGGACGTGAAAAAAAAAGTGACTTGTTTATTGAAAAGTTCATTTCGAAAATCTAATTAAAGTTCCAAAACGTTCTCAATAAAAAGCAAGAGTCGCCACTTAGTTTTTATAAAGTAAAAACCAAGAAAAACTTATAAGAATTTTTAAAATTCAAAATAGATAAAGACTTTAAAAATTAAGAGATTAAGGGTAAGGGTTCAAGTTAATACTCTTGGAAGGGCGTTAAATCACCAAGAGTATCCGCTAACTCACGGTTGCCCGGGCTTGTTAAAAAAACTAACTCGTTGACTAACTTTTGAAAATGGATTGATTTTTGTATGAAATCGTTTTGTTTTTAGAAAGAATTGATTTTAAAGAAGATAGTTACGAAAGAGTCATTTTATAAAAGACAATATATGAAAGAGTTCATTTTTATACATAGGAAAAACAGAGTTGACATTTAAAGAACAACAGTAGTTAACATAAAAAAACGTTTAAACAGAAATTTCAATTTCGTTTGGGGATAATTTAGCTAAGTTTTACCAAGTCGGTCCAAATTATACAATTAAACTAATCAACTAAGTAACAAGAAGAAATAATTAAAATATGTTAATCCTGTCCTAATACTAGTGTGTGGGCCCTCTTTAAGCCCACCGCCGTTTTCACTTTGGACTTAGTCCACCTTTCATCTTTTAGCCCTTTGGGCTACTGCTGCTGTTGAATCTCATGGGCTTGGCCCGTTTTCCTTCGGCTGCTGCTGCTTCTGTCTTCAATAACTCAGTCCTTTTGGGGCTTATTCATGCTGGACCAACGGACAGTGTTGGGCTATGCCCAACTAGAAGATGCAGGGGAATTTTGGGAGTCCAATTGGACTCCACCAGATTTTTATTCATAGCAAGTAAAGAAAATAAGGATTAGCACATATTTTAAATAAGTTAAGTAAGAGTAATTAAGCACTATACAAATTTCATACTTAAAGAAAATATTTACCAATACACACAGGGATTCATACAGAGTTAAAATATATGAAACAAGGATATTTAGACAATAAAATCATAATTTTTATCACCTAAGACATATACTTACAAGACTTCAAATTTTAACAAAGACTCATAAAGGCCATTCCGTTTTTCAGAACTCAAAAGGGATAAGAGGTCGATTCAAACAAAGCATGTATACTCAGATGCACAAATTTGAAGAGAAATGGTATCACAGAGGCACAAGTCATATACTCAGCACATTTAACCATTCTTAATGTTTAGGCTTGGGAGTGTAACATGCTAAAATACAGACTTGAGTCACATAAAAGACTTCTATGATCATGAAAGTAGCATCGTTCATTCAATAGGGAAGATTTACTTCAATATCACATATCACCAAATGGAAATAAATTAGAAGAAAACAAGAAAGATAGACAGATTTTAGACATCAATTGCTAGTGTAACTAGTTGAAAGTCACATGAGAGTACATGGGAGGGATATATAAGAAGGTTGTTATCATGGTAAAGACCAAAATCATTTCACAGTCCATACATGTGATATACAAAGCATGCAGTGAAATAAATATCTTGATGAAGATGAAACAGAAGAACCTATAGGGGTGAGGAGCATGCCATGAGGGGACATGCGTCACCTCTAGCTCCTAATCATAACAAAACTTTCACACACAACAACACAGAGTTCAGATTTTAAGACTTAGGCTTAAGCAAATTCTAATCCATGGTTAATAGGCTCACATATAGTCATTTAGCATGATCAAATCATTAAAGGAAAAGGGGAAGGGAACATGGTAGAAGATAGGGAAATCAGGGGAAAATGAGATGAGAGTTGAACAATGATAACCATTCTAACAACAAGTCTAAGCTTATAGCATTTTCATGTCACAAACAAAGAATTATATATAAGTCATGAAGCTTTTAACAGGTCACAATGTTCAAAGATTAATTCACATAATAACTTTAAACATAAGTGAATGACACCCTAACTTAATCAATTCCTACGCATAAGATCATCTAGGTAAGACCGTGAAGGGGAAAAGGAAGAGAAGAGCAGGATCTCTACCAAATTGAGGAAAACAAGGGAAACAGGAAGGGGTTGAACATTAGTAAACAAGTATAAAATTCATGTATGTCATAAATCTAAACAAAAAGTAGTAGAACTTATCAGCACTCAAGCTAACCTAAACATCATACTAAGTGTAAGAAAATGAAATTAACAGTTCAGGTTCATAAGTGGCTACCACACATAGATAAAAACAGTAAAGGGAAAAGAAGAGAACAGATTCAAAAAGCAAAACCCTAAGAGATTGAGAAAAATAGGAAGGGTCAAGCATTTCATGAACCAAAACCAAACTTAAGTCCTAATAATAGGTTCATACTCATGTTCATAGCTCTTAGATTACACAAGTTGACCAAAATTAATGAAACTATGAGATTCTTCAAGGAAGACTTAGAATAAAAGGTCATGAGAGAACAACACTAAAGCTTAGCAGATTTAGACAGAATCAATAGACACAATAGGGGGCATGATTATGTCAAGGGGGGGGGGGGTTGGGAAAGAAACAAGAGAAAAAATCAAGCATTTTATAGACAAAACAGGGTAGATTTCACATCATTTAGCAACAAACTAGACTACAAACTTATACTTACACCTATTGTCTTCATAAATTAAACACAGTCAGTGAAACATCATGTTTATAACACAAAATTTCTACTCAAAATCATAATAACAGTCTAAAATTCAAACACATATATTTAAAACTAACAAACAAGACCAGAACCCAGATTTCACCAAGATTTAAGCATCATAATGCAAAAAATGAAAATAAAACAGTAAAGGGAAGAGGGTAAGGGGTTTACCTTTTTTAGGGCAGCAACTTGGACCTCGAACTTCACCGGAAAGCCTTACCACCACCAGATTAATATCAACCCCGTTTAGAATTTGAATTTCTTAGTGTTTTCTTCCCCAACAGCTGATTGGTTTCGTGAGGTTAGAGAAACGATTCTCCAGAACCCCCAATTCCCCCCCAAAATTAGCTACTTAACATGTAGCTAGGGTGGGTATTTATAGGGAATTTTTGGGTGAAGAAAAAGTAGGAAAACAGAGAGGGTAAAGTCGGGAAAAACCCTTGAGAATTTTTGAAATCCTTGGCTGGATAATGTTACCCAGTAAGAGAATGGTATGAGTTGTATGAATTCTCACTTTATTTGTGGATGAATCGCCATGTAGGGCCATTTCTAGAACCTTCCAGGTTGCCAGCTCGTCATTCGATGGAGAGAAGATGGTATTTTGGAATTTTGACAGAGTTAGAGCCGTTGTTGAAGCTGAGCTGTTTGAAAATAGTACCATCTTGGTACAAATCTTGAGCGAATTTTCTCGTCAAGGATGATGGAGGAGGGAGATTCCTCCACGTATCTCGCCTGATACCTTTAGGTACGATTCTCGTGCGTGTCACGTGATTTTGGTATGAATTTGAGAAGGCAAACGTAGGATGTTGAGGCGGCGCTTAGGGTTCTTGTTGTTGGTGTGAGAGCAAACGAGAGAAAAGTTTAAAGGGCATTTAGGTTTTGTTCTGTTGTGTAAAGAGAGAGGAGAAAGAAGAGTATAAGGTGAGGGTGTTGGGCTAGGCGGGTCGGACGTGTAGAGGAAAGGAAAGTGGGATGGTGGGTTTTGGTAATTGGTTGGGCCAAACGGCTGATCATAGAAGGGGTTATAAGGGTGTTTAAAGTTTGGCCACATTTGTAAAAATGTGGTCACTTTAGGTTTAAGGAGGTAGCCAAATTACGAATAAATTGATGAAATTCGGCTAGAATTTAAATGATTTAAGGAATTAGGATAGCATTGGAATATAGATGAACTAATTACAATCAATTCTTGAGCTCATTTAACTTAAACAAATTGAAATAATTATTGAATTTAACACCTAATTACCTCTTTAACAATTACGAAATTAATTTATTCAATTAATTTCTCATTTGAATTAATTTGGAGGAAAATCAAGCGTTTAATCTTTTAAAAAGATGTTCTTACGAAATTAAACTCTAAAATAGTTCTTTAAGTAAACTTATATGAATTCGACGTAATTAAACATGAAAGACATAAATTATTGCTCAGAACTATTATAAAGCTTATTTGGAAAATATTTTATCCTTTTCCACAAAACAATTTTTTTTAAAAAATTCAGGAAGGCTAAAGATTAATTCGTAATGTGGAGGGTAAAAATTGAGGGTCAACACCGGGAGTTCTGCTTACCCGAATACACTTCTGAAAAGTCCCTTGGACTCCTCTATGTCTTAGCTATAAGGAAAAATATCTCAATACAATACACATTATCCAATCCTCACCCAGATTTTCCTAGACCCTACGTCGCTCTAAAATCGGTCGAGATTAGCCTAGTCCAGACTTTTCAACTCCCAAACCTGGAAGTTTTCTAACTCTAAATTTGGCACAAAATGTTTACTCATAATGACGAACCTGGTCATTACAATATCTCAATTTCTTTTTAAAATCAATATTTTCATTAGTACAACTCAATAATCTGTGAGATGAATGAATATGTGTAATGACCCTTTAAGTTATTTTCTCTATTTTTATACTTTTTCTGTATTTTGAGCTTTCTCACAATGGCTATGGGTCATTTATAACTTATCAGAACTGACAGTTTGATTCCTAGGCAGTTCATTTGTGTTTTAAGCGCATTTTTCTATTTTGAAAATCTTAAAATTGAAAGAGTTGACTTTAGTTAACATTCAAAGTAAACGGCCTCGGATGAGAATTTAGTCAATGCCGTTAGCTTCGAAGTATGGAATTTGTGATAGTGGGACCTCTGGTTTAGATTCTGAGGCTTCTGGACTCATTTTGGGCTATTGGGTTATTTTTGACTAAAATAATAGTTTTTGGGTGTGGTCCATTTTTCATTAAAACAATCTTCCTTGGGAATTTTATCTATTCCTTTGAATCCAGAATATCATTTTTGGTAGGGTAGCATAGTTTATTTACATATATGGGATTTCAGATGAATCCCAAGACCCGTTCGGAGAATTTCTAACTTAGCTAAATTTTTTGGTGTGCTGGTACTGGTGCATCTGCTTTTGAGGCCCTTGGGTCACTTTTGTAAATGTCCCATTTGTGGTAATCCTCCATTTTTATGGAGGTGCGCCTTTCCAGAGACCTCCACTTTTGTGGAGTTTCCATTGCTTTTGCGACTTTCGTATTTGAAAATCCTCCACTTTTATAAAGGGGCGGTTGAATAGTGACTTTTGCTTTTGCAGCCAAACCTTCACTTTTGTGGAGGTAGCTGCATATACAAAATCCTCTTCATTTTTAAATCATTTCTCCTTAAATTTTCTCCATTTTTGGGAGCTCTAAACCTTAGAAACTCTAGGGAATTGCTTGGTGAAGCTTGGGGTGGATTAATTCTCGTCTGTGATCATATTTTCGTTGGCATTTTTGTAAGTTTTTGACTTTAATTTAATTGAATTCCTCATTTTATTCCTTGTTCTATTCCTCTAAATTTGTGGTTGTTTTAGCTCATTTTTGGAGCTGAACTTGTCCAAATTTTTGGGCATGTAATCCTTGTCTCACGAGGGACATAATCTCTGATTTAATTTTCAAAATTCGTGTGTGGACCACATAGGTAATTTTTAACTCGATTTTGGTCCGAATTATAAATTCACAATATGAGTATCTTTGTTCGTATTTTAATGCATAGATTACTATTTGATAGTATGGCAGCAGTCAGAGGCTTCCTGGAAAGAAAAAGCTCTGGTCTAGTGAGTGTGTGTGCGTGTATTTGATTTTCAGATAGGTTACGACTTACCTACTTTTAGACTTAGCTCGTTTAAGGTAATTGTATGGTATTTTGCTAATTGTTGGTGGGACATTGTGGATTGGATAAATGATTGTAGGTGATTTTGATTCTTAGAGATGATTTAGGTGCTTTAGCTTAGAATTGGGATGGATATCCTTAGTTTAGGTAATCCTTGTTCCTTTAAGGTTTGGCATAGCCGGAGTAGTACATTCAAGATTAGAAATTTGCTTGTCTTAGCTTAGCTAGTTTTCTTGTGGCCCGGGGGTGGTTGAGTTAGAAATCCTTAGTACAGAGTTACCGATAGATTTTATGGTAGAATAAGTGCTTGTTATTCATTTACATTTTACCGTTTCCATTTTGTATTCATTTTCTGCATATTAAGTAATTGTGGGACTGAGGCCATGGATTCTAGAATAGCTGGACTTCAGGTCAGTTTGACTTACCCTTAGCTTATATTGATTTATTGTTCTCTTTAGCTTATCTTGGAATAGTTGTGCACTGTAGCCTAGTGTAGGTTGATTACTTGCCTTGGGTGGGGTTCTCTTGCGAATTCACTTTCAGTTTAGCTTTCTTACTATTTTCTCTAGAATTGCCGTAGACCCTAGTTTTCCTCTGTGCGGTTTGATTGGGCTTGGAAGTGATAGTGGACGTAAATATTCATCTATGTTCTTGTACTGTTGTTGTTTTCATCATAGCAAATGAAAGACTTGGTTTAAAACACTATTTTTGGTTTCAGAAATGGATTTTTGAGAATATTTTGATACTTTTGGCTTTCTTACAGAAAATATGGTATATTTATGAAATATTGACTTGAGATAAACTTTTCTGCTCGAGGAAAAGTATTTTGGGTTGTTTTACGAGTATTTAAACTTTCATGCCCGAGGAGACACGTGTTACAGATGGTTTGACTGATACTCATCATGGCATGCTCATTGAGATATGGTTCAAAATTGGTATACAATTTTGTGAGTCCCCCATGGATCCTACCCTTGCAAGCTAAGACTGGAGGAGGAGTATACAGTATTGTTGGACACTTCACTCGTATCATACTGCATATCATGGCACATTTTCTGTACCCTAACTAGAAGAGGGTATATTAGTCATTTTACTTAAAGGAAAAAAAAGGGATTTTGGGATAGGGAGTGGGCTCAAGACACATTGCTGGTGATTAATTGAAAAGGGTTTAAGGGAAAAGGGATGAAAAAAAAATTTGCCAGCAACTTTAGGCGAGAAACAAAATACATAACAATGGCTTTGGAGAACAAAGAAGATTTCATTGGCGGCATATAAGTTTGGCGAAGAATTCTTAATATTTCAATAAAAGAATTTAAAAAGGGTCTGGACAATAACTTTGGCTGAAAAATAAAGGTTCGCCACTCTGTTTAACAAAAGAACTCATTCAATAAGAAGAAAAAAAATAAAGTGAGAAGAAGAGAAGAAGAAGAAGAGGAGGAGGAGGAAGAACCCAAGGTAATTTTCTTGACTCAGTTTATAGATTTGATTCTATATGTTATGGGTAAAACTAATCTATGAATTAAGTTGAAGAATTGAGAATAAACAACTCTGTTAGGAAATAAAGCAACACATAAGCAGCTACCAAGGCTAAACACGTGACTATTCTAGGAAGAGTATATGATATTGATGGTTTTTGAAATTGTTATCTCTCCAATTATGATATTAAGATTCAGTTAGTGTTTTGTTAAAGTAGGTGAACTGAATATGATTTCTTTTGCGATGAACTAATTAGTTGTCGAATATGGACCAAGAAAGAAGGAATTATAAAGAACTATTTTTTTAAGGCTATGGATAGCCTACAAGAATGTTATTTTGACTGAAACTAAAATATGGGTAATCATAATTATAACTCGTTTCTTAGATTGAAAATTTTTGGAGTTGATGAGTAAACATAACCTGATTGATCGAGATTTAAACATGATCCCCGAGGTTGGATATTCTAGTTTGGTTTTAAGTTAGTCTAAATAATAATTTTAACACGAGATCGATATTATGTGATTATAGATTGATCGAAGGAAGTCATACAGATTTCTCAAGGAGACATGTTTAGTATTTTGACAAGAGTACTGTGAGTAGTAATCTTACCATAATTTATGTTTTCATAACTTGCATAGTTTATACATGATTTTAAAGAAACCAAGTGTTACCGAATACTTTGAAATTACATGTGGGATAAGTCTTTTACTTGATATGATACTGAAATTAGTTATTTGAGATGTTCTCACTATTATAAGACATATTTACCATTATTTGAATATGATTACTGTTATTGTGAAGGTTCTTCACTTACTCGGGAAATAAGTATCTTGATATGTGTTTTGATCAGGTCTTATATGTTACATGATTTGATAAGAACTTAATTGCCATGTACTATTTTTGGAAATGCTTTCACGTGGGTACATATTGCTTACAACAAAAAGTATAAACGGGAGTGGACCTTGATTTGAATCTCGTAGCTAACGGTGAGTTTTTTTAGACCTGGTGCACCTTGTATTTACAGATTATTGTTATAGCCCTTGATAGTAGGAAGGTAGAACTAGCATACCATTACTGATCACCCTCGAGTAGGGACCTACTGAGATATATATTTGACTCCTTTACAAGGGGTCCACATATATTGGCTTTTCTTGAAGTAGAAAGTCATACCGATTACATGATTCATTCTTGGAAACCTCCTAAATATATAACCTTTGATATGATACAGTGTTTATTGAGTTTATTATCGAACAATTAATTAATTTTTTTACATGAGACATACGAGATTGCATATTGTTACCATTTTCCTGCAGGGCATTTATTTCATGATATTTTTTTATTATCATACCAGTACGTTTTCTGACTTGTCCCCATTAAAATTGTTGTGGTTAAGTGTTATTACTCACTGAGCTAGCATCTCACTCCCCGCTATTTCTTTCAGAGATTACAGGTGACATTAGTAAGGAATTCATTAACTAAAGCGTACAAGTTGATAGCTTCCAGTGGGTCCCGCATTGCTTCGCGTGGACAAGAAGTCTATTTATTTGATATTGTCCTTTTCTTTTGAAACTCTAAGAGTCGCTCCATTAGTTATTCCATTAGTGTCATGAGTATTCTTTTATGAAAACCTTGTGTCTAGTGTTGCATTTTCTTTTTCGTATTCGAAGATTGATTGTATAATCGTGCGGTGGATGGTCAGTTGTTGGAGATTATGACTTGTTTGGTTAATATATGTTGGTTAGTTGTTGATTTGGAGGCAGGAAAATATATGGATATGCCCAAAAATAGGGGAAACTCTGTCCGATTTTCTGTAGAATACCGATGAGGCTTGCTTGGAGCACTAGCTCTTGAGCGCCGGTCACAGTCCTATTTTGGGTCGTGACATTTTCACATGCATTTTCCCATCAGGTTGATTTCTAGTTAGTATTGTTTGCTGGTTGTATCCTCAGGACTTATAAGGGTCCGGAGGGGTCTATTTGATGTTTGTACCTTCTGGACTTATGCGAGTCCAGTTAGATTATTCTTTGATTGTGTTTGTAACTTTTGAGTCTATGGGGGTTCGGCTAGGTTTTAGCTAGACACTTTACTTTTCTTTACTTTACGCCTTGCTGAGTTATTTACTTTCTTCCTTTATATTGTCTAAATATGACTTGTATCCTTATTCAGACTCCCTTTTCTTATCCTTTAGTATATTCAAATTTTACTATACTTTTATCTTATTTGAGCTTAGTCGGCCAAGATGCCTACCGGGTACCGCATATTTTGGTACTCATGCTATACTTCTGCATAAGTGCCAATTTCGAGCATCACAACGATAATTTAACTTAAATTAACTCAAGTTCACACTTTCCCCCAAACGATAACATGCTTTACATAATAAGTCCCCACCCAAGAAAAATCTAGAGAAAGTTAAACCATAACCTACCTTGAAGCAGAATAGCAAAACTCTACTCGATCACACCTGAGTCTTTCCATTACGAAGAGCCTCTGAACATAACCACTCTATCAAAAATAGGCTTTATGCATAAACACGAGTCCAATGATACCCCTATAACTAAGATTCTAAACTGGGTCCAAAAAGTCAACCCCGAGCCCACAAGGGCAAAACTAAAATTTTATTAGAAAATTAAATTACCCAAAGCTTATGGAGTTCCAATATGAAATTTCATAAAAAACGAGATTAAAATCAAGCTTGAAATCATCAAAATTTCAACTTTTAACTTTACCAGGAAAACCCCAAAATTTCAAGTTAAAAAAATAAGATTTCATGGTGAAATTCAGAAATAATCATTGGAGAATGTGTAAAAGTAGTATAAGAAACTTACCCAATAAGAAAATTTCAAAAATCCCCTTTAGAATATCCCAAAATTGAGTTCCGAAGCTCTAAAAATCGAGTTATAGGGTCTATGGCAAAAAAAATATATTTAAATCTGTCCCAGCGATTTGTTCATTGCATTCATGGCCACCACCTTGCGAACGCTACACTGCCTGACCCAGGTCCATCGCATTTGCGATGACCTAGTTGTATTCATGATGAACGATTGATGGCCGAGCCCATGCCCCATAATTAACCCTTCATGATGCGGGCCCTCTATCGCGAACACAAAGGTCAGAGAAGTTCCTTCTCTACAAATGTGACGAGAGGCTTGGGAACGTGCAGAACGGACTCTCCAAATTCATTCAGAATCTCGTGAACACAAACCAACTATGCTACTAGATAAAGCACTACTAAAACAAGCCTAAAATGTGATGGCCAAAAGCGACACTGTCCATCGTTTTTTTGGCCAAAATCTATGAAAAAGCAACGGACTTACTTCCAGGATAAAGTGGTTCATTAATTTTGTCACGACCTAACTACCGGGCCATGCGGGCACCTACTCTAATTCACCTAGATAAGAGAACCCTTACCACCCAAACCAACAGGCAAAGCGGAAAAGAACATAAATTATCAAAATAAAATCCTTTTTAATACATGGAACTTCCCTTACAGTAATTTCAGAAAATAAACGACTTATAGAACCTGCGAGAAAATCATTTTTACAATATGAGACAGCCCTGCCTAAAACCTAGTCTAAGCCGGTATAAGATCTACTACAAGATGATACATAACTAAAGAGGACACAACTCCCACCATAGGAAAGAAGTAGGAGCTGCTGGAAGATCACCGCCATCATGAACCTGTGAAACATCACCAATCCTGCAACCAGACTATACCCAAAAAGGTATAGCAAGAGTAGAATCAGTACAAACGCACGTACTGGTAGGCATCATCAGTCGACCCAAAGCCACTCGTACCATCATATAAGAAAATCAGGGAAAGCATGAAATTAACCAAGGTAGTTCCATCCTCCAACTTCCACCCTTACCAGACCCGATCTCAACCGACTGTTTACCTATACCCCCTACCTCAACCCTTCCTAACTCTTCCGTAGCTAACTCCACCACTCTAGCATTACCCCCAATACCTGTGTCTCCTCAAGTTACACTTATCACCTAGACTTCCCAAGTCACCTTACCCTTAGACTTCCCAAGCCACTTCACACTAGTCCAACCACCTAGCCCAGACCCGGACTACCACTCCGTGGTTCTAGTCGACCCCTATGGTTATACACCCAGAGACAATAACATATACTGTCAATCCAGACCCACTACCCTCATGGTACTAATCACAAGTATCCGGACCCCTCATGCATCCCTAGACCATGCTCCATATGATAATAACAGCTAGTCACACAATGCCAGACTCTTAATCATTCCCCAAGCTTATCAACCACATATAGTCCATCTTATAACCATGATCAACACTCAAGACAACAACAAACATTTCCGTCCCATGTAGCCCAGACCCATCCTGGGATCCCCCCTAGAAAACACCTAAGTGTTAAACATGCAATCCGGTCTACACCAAGACCAAACTCACCAGTCAATACAATAAAACCTAGCCTCTCAAGGACCATATGTAATATCACAAATCATAGACATAACCCGGTCCACTCAGGGAACCATTATAAAAAATTCAATAATACAATAAATTAAACCCGTACCAGGCGTGGTACCCGAGCCAACCAGTAAGTATTCCATACCAGGCATGGTACCCAAGTCAACCATTAGTATTCTCATACCAGGTGTGGTACCTGAGCCAACCGTTAGTATTCTCAAACCAGGCGTGGTACCCGATCCAACCATTAGTATTCCCGTACCAGGCGTGGTACCTAAGCCAACCAAATGTCACACAAATCCACAGTCACAAACAATGAACAATCAACACTTGTAAACCAACAAGAAATAACACCTAGTTCATTTCGCAAGACTGATAACAAGACCCTTAGACAGTCCTAATCATTCCCTAAGCATGCAACTCGTACAATACTTAGATGAAAGTACACATATATACAATGCATACAAGAATTAATAACAATCACCTACCATTTCCCTGGGCACAAACTCAACCATGGGTCCCGTTCAAAGACCCAATTCCCCGTTCATCCCCTTTTACACATAATTAGTAATTCCCTTTATTATTTAATCCCGAACTTCTCCTAGGACCAAATTAAAATAGGGGAGAACCTCCCCAACCCTTAAAATGTTCAACCATCCTAGTTATTCTATCCTTTTATACTAAACCCTTCCCAAGACCCCCTTTTTACCAGTAATTTCATTTAGATATCCAAGATTTCCGATTCCCCAAACCTTCCCGACATCTTAGTCCCTGAATTCTATCATTTCCATTCCTAATTCACACGGACAACACGATTTATGACAACACGATGATAATACCCAACCAAACCTCAATTCACACATAATAGCACCATGATCCACCAGACTCAGTGCCTGAAGGCCTAAGCATGGATTCTCCTTTTCAACTATACAATAAGTA
Source organism: Jaltomata sinuosa (assembly GCA_003996215.1). Lineage (NCBI taxonomy): Eukaryota > Viridiplantae > Streptophyta > Magnoliopsida > Solanales > Solanaceae > Jaltomata > Jaltomata sinuosa. The sequence continues at coordinate 73,295 of QJPP01004288.1, forward strand.
TCAAAATGTAAATAGGTCAATCTACTCAATAAGAAAACCTAGCCTACCTGAACGCCAAGCAGCTGCAAGGATGCATTTATGGCTCTGTGAAGGCATTCTTGGCTGGATGATGATCCTGGAATCCGTTGTTCCATGTCCCTTCATCCATAATCCCTCCTCCTTATGGCTCCCAAGTCTTGGAGCAACATAGGAGGGTTTTTGGAGAAACCCTCGTATGTTTTCCAACTGAAGAGGAGGAGCCTTTTATATAAAATAAAATAATAGGCTAATGCCTCCCGTCATTCTGCTATAGCGGATGGCCTTCCGCCATAGCGGTTCTGCTGTAGTTTTATTTATTCCGCTATAGCGGAGTGACGTCAGCCCAGATGATTCCTAAAAATCTGAAATTTTCTATCACGTCACCCACTTAGTACCAAAATATTTAAGCTCGTTCCCGAAAAGGTTCGATATTGTGATTTCTAAAATAATGATGGATCCGATCATACAACAATTATCAATTTTACCTATCGTTCATCCCCGAATGGTCCCGAATATAGGAAGATGAAGGGAACTATCATGCCCCAAGGTTACCCTCTAGACGTAACATGGGACATGGGACCACAAGTGCCTCAAGCTAACCCTTGGTCATAGCATACTCAAGCATAACAAAAGATAAGCGGAAGCATAATAGATAAATCCGAAATCACATAAGTGGATAATCAGTCAAATAACAGTACAAAATCTAGAAAGAGACTCAAAAGCTGTCTATGTCTGAAAAACCTCTATCCATAACATAAAGAGTTGCTAGGACAAGACCTTAGCTAACTCAAAGTACAGAAATAAGTCACCAACACAACTAAGAACATAACTAGTCCTCGACCTAAAAGGAATCACGAACAACTGACAGAGAGTGGCATGAAAGCTCTAGCCACGGGTCTAAGGAGGGACACCTGAATCTGCATCATCAAAGGATGCAGCGCAAAATATATGTCAGTACTATGGAATGTACCGTGTATATAAGATATGCATGAAAATGACGAAAACAAGCTAAATATGCTTTAACAATCGAAATCATGCTTTATAAGTAAAACTGGATGAAAAGGATTCTATGAAATACCATATGCTAAAACATGATCGTAAACGAAGAGCTTGAAATATGAAGAGAGTCAATTGCATTTTTAAAGCATAAACTTTTTCTGTGGGAGGTTTTTTAACCGATATAGACCATGTGAGTTATATGGAAGCCGATGTATACGCCCCATCGAAAGGACCCAATATACCTTGCCAGGGTATAAAGGCATGACTGTGGCGTGATCACTGCATCTGATGCCTAATTGAGGGGACTTAAACCCTATAGGGGCACGTAGTTCTGGGACTAAGGGTACTCTCACCCTGTCCAACTCGGTGCTAATACTACTTCCAAATCATATACATATAACTCATAAGTTCATGAAGGTATAATCGAATACCAAATATCATTTGAAAAGCATGATGACACATCGGGTACCATGAAATTATCATATCATAAGTTCTTGAAGTAAGGCATAGCCATAATTCAAATCATACTTTCTTTCTAAATTCATACTTGAAGAATTAGGCTTGCAATTTCATAAATTCTCAAGGTCATGATATCTAATCATGCCCAATTTTACTTGAAAAACATGCAATTCAATGGAATCATGCTAGAAATCAACTTCAATGCTTGGGATTTTAAATCTAATAAAGGAATCATGATCAAATCATAACTAAGTAATAAGAAACCATGAATTTAAACATACAAATTGATTTCATAAGTTTTTCCCAATTTAGATCAAAATCCTAATTTCATAAGTTCATAATTCAATATAAGAATTGGGAGTTTTGGGCACAAGGGTGAGAGGAACCCATTGTTGAATACCCACATACCTTGTATGAAGCTAACCCACTTGAAATAGAAAAGATTTAGGAGACTTGATCTTGGAGCTTGAGACTTGGAACTTGGAGAAGAACTTTTCCTTTTTGGTAGTTGAATGAAGATTTGAGAAGGAACTTAGGCTAATGAGGGTGAAAAACCCTTCTTGAAATAGTCAAAACGACATCATTTAGGAGTTAAAAGGGTGAGTAATAACTAAAATACCCTTGGGAAATAATTTAGAAATAGCTGTTAAAAAGTTGACTTTCAGTGACCACGGGTGGATTCCACGGACCGTAGAACAAACCACAGTTCTTCGTTTTCATCCATGGTTTTTGGCCAAGCCAACAGGCTACAAAAGTCAAATGATGAGTCCACTCTACGGGTCGTAGAAAGAATGACAACCTGTAGACCCAACCATAATTTCAGAGTCAATATTCAAGCTGCAGAAGGTCAACCACGGATCAACATGATGGATCGTTGAAAGGATTATGACCCATAGAATCGAGTCGTCATCTATGAAATACCAAAAATACCTCTGAACAGGTTCCATGAGTCATCTTTATGGTCCGTGAATCAAATAATGACCCGTAGAAACAACTCGTGGTTCCTGGGGACAAGTCAGTCCTCAAGTCTGATTCCATGAGTGCAATCTACGATCTGTAGAAAGAACCACGGTCCTTAGAACCCACTCATGGTCTCAAACCAGAGACTAAAATTTATAAGTCTGGGACCACAACTCAAAACCACGACTCATGGTTCAAACCACGAACCATAATTTAGACCCGTGATTTCTGGAGAGCTGGATTTTTCTGCAACTCTAAGTTTAAAAAGCTGAATTGATTTTCGGGGTGTTACAATATCCCCCCCTTGGGATCATTCATCCTTAAATAAAGGCTAAACAAGGGAAATTAGAGGTATAACAGCCCAACCAAACATCAAAACAAGGAAATCAAGGAGTAAACATGAAAACTAAACTTTTCCACTTAAAACATGATTGGGTTAACTTAGAAAACATGAATGCATGCTAAGATCATGAGAGAAACTGATGGAATAGGATCGGAGGAACATACTAAGGAGGAAACTAGTACCTCAAGCTGGAACTGAATTGGAAGGAAAGAGATGGGGATACTTGGCCTTCATGGACTCTTCCGCTTCCCAAGTAGCACCCTCTACAAGCTGATTCCTCCAAAGGACTTTCACCGAAGCGACTTCTTTATTTCTCAACCTCCGAATCGGACGATAAAGGATCTCCACAGGAACCTCATCATAGGTGAGACTATCTTTCACACTTACATCCTCCAAAGTAACAATCAAGGCTGAATCACCAACACACTTTGATGTGCCGCCACTTTACGACACTTTCGACTCCTTTAAACTAAGAACAATCGTACGTTTTCAAGCAACCGTTGTCGTTTTTGATGTTTTTATGTTGTATTTTCAGGAAATGGAGACAAACATGGAAACGGAAGGAAATACGAGAAAAAGAGCATTCTGGATAAGAGTGACGGTTCAGGTGACGGCCCGTCAAGGGTGTGATGGTCCGTCACCCAAACCGTCACACCAAGGCAGCACCACTGCCTAAGGGTGACGGTCCAGGCGACGGTCCGTCAAGCCAGTGACGGTCCGTCAGCCTGGCCGTCACACCTGGGCAGTCCGCTACGCGGAATCCTGACATTTTTGAGATTTGTTTCCTAGACTCCTATAAATACCCTATGTTAGGTTTATTTTATTTATGCAATTAACCAAGCTTTTTACAATAGTTCTCCCAATAGTTTTAGGAGAGATTTTAGTCGACTTGGAGATCAAGAAACACGTTTTATACTTCTAAAATTCGTGTTCTTGAATCGTTCTTGGGATCTTGTTGTTCTTGTTCTTGGATTAATTAAAGATTGTTCTCACTACATTGTAAGGATCTCTTTTCTTTAATATGAATATGACTTTCTTTTATTCTTCTACAAGCATGAGTAACTAAACCTCCCACAACTATGGTTGTGGGAGCCATGGCTAAAGTAGCGATATAGATTTCGGGTAGCAACGGGATCAATATATATGTTGTCACGTTGTTAATCATTCATTATCTAACGTTTTCTAGTGGTTGCAAACATTAGAACATGCCTAGGTTTAATTTGCTTGAGTAAAAAAATCAAAACCGGGAAACTTGATTAACAATGAGGATTCGAGACTACTAACTCTCGTCTTATGATTAATGCTGTAACTAGATTAATCTACTTGATGTTTAGGATTGAAATCTAAAAGCACCCCTTTTCAAGTTCGAGAGAATTGAAAAGTAAATTTGTCTATTTGGTTGAGAAATGTTTAGACGATACCATTAATTCAATCGCATCGTGACACGCATATAGAAAGAACCCCGTTATGCCTAGAATCGACATTGTTACTAAAGCCATGGTAAACACTTCCCTAGTTCATTCTCCTATTGATTAATTCTCATACATTATTATTTGCTTTTGTTCATACAAAAACCCCCTATTTACCGGAAACTATTGACGACTAGTCACATACTTCACTAAAGGCTTAATCTTCACCATATTCTCTGTGGGATTCGACCCCAACCTTTTTTGGGTTCTATATTTAACTACGACCGCTTACGCTTCGTTAATTTGAGGTGTAGTTTGGGCGTTATCAAAAAGTGGCGCCGTTGCCGGGGAATACGGTTGTTAATTAAGTCTGGTGTGTTTATTTGACTCTTAGTCATACTTTCCTGCTTTTACGTTTTTTTTTGTTGTTTTTGTTTTTGACAGGGTACAGAGTTGTGCATGCCAAGTACCCGACGCTCGGGTGAATCAACATTACCTTACGACCCCGAGCTCGCTAGAACGTTAAGGCGGAATATGGCCGCACAACAAGAGGCAGCAAGGCTCGCTGCAGAACTGCAGGCCCAGAAAAATTTGAATGCTGGAGGTTTGCAGCACGATCTTGCATTGCATGATGAGGATAACGATTTGGATGGAGTTGGTGCTACGGGCGCCATTGTTGTTCCACCGCTACCGCCCGGAGCCAAGTTCAACATCACTAGCACGATGATTCAGCTGTTGAACTTGAGAGGAGTATTCCGTGGAGCAGCTGGTGACGATCCAAACCGTCACTTAATGAACTTCATGGGTATCTGCAAGTCATTTGAACTGCCGGGCGTGAGTCAGACAGCGATCAGGCTCAGGTTGTTTCCGTTGTCTCTGTCTGATGAGGCAGCATTATGGTTGACGGAACTGACCCCCGACTCTATCGCAACTTGGGGAGAGTTGAAAGGAGATTTCCTAGAAAGGTTCTTTCCTCCCTCTAGGATGATACAGTTGAGGGACGAGATTAGCAATTTCAGGCAGCAACCTCACGAAGCATTGCACGAGACCTGGCTGCGATTCAAGAAAAAGCTAACACAATGCCCGAACCATCAGTTGAACGATGAGTTTTTGATGCAGACATTCTACAGGGCACTCAATTCGGCTACCAAGCCGACATTGGACAACGCAGCAGGTGGAGCGTTTATGGGTCGCACTTTTGCCGATGCCACAACTATTTTGGACAGGCTCACCAAAACCAACAGGGTCTGGCATACACGTGATTCAGAAGTACCAGCTAGTACTTATGCAGTTGGTGTGTCAGCGGAACAGCGTAGAAAAGATGAAGAATGGGACCAAGACATGGCCCATCTAAAAACGCAGTTGGACCTACTGACAAAGCACTTATTTTCAGGAGGTATGGAGAAGGTAAAAGCCGCTGGTACTCAAGGTAGAGCAGCCGATGTTGAATCTAATGAGGAGGCCAACTATGTGGGGGGTTTTCAGGCCAATGGCCAGGGAAACCAAGGTCGGAACTATCAGAGAGACAACCACTATGAGAAAGGCGGCTACAAAGATCGCGACCAAGGAAACTGGAGGAACAACACCGATAGAGGTGGGTTGTATATACCACCTGGTAATCGGGAAAAAGCTGGCAACGAGGCAGAGACATCCAAACTTGAGAACATGATGGCGAAGATGCTGCTGAAGGTGGAATCAACTGACTCTGGAGTAAAGGAGATGAAGACTGAATTATCAGCATTGAGTCAGTTAGTGGGTTCACATTCCACCTCGATCAAGCAATTAGAGCAGCAAGTGGGGCAAATCTCGGCATCTCTGAACCAAAGGAAGACAGGTACCTTGCCGAGTGACACCACTCATCCGAGGAATAACGCGAGCTGTATGGCAATCACGACAAGAAGTAGTAAAACATTACCGGAATCACATCCGGTAATTCAAACCCAAATTAATGTTGCGGATGAGGAAGAGGCGGTAGAGGAGGAAACTCAAAAGCCCGCAGATAAAAGCAAGGAAGCTAAAAAGCTTCCAACTATGATGCCGCGACCACCACCTCCTTTCCCGCAATGTTTGAAGAAGAAAGCTGATGATGGTAAGTTCCTGAACTTCATGACCATGCTGAAGCAGATTTCAATAAACATACCATTGGTAGAAGCGCTGGAACAAATGCCCGGTTATGCCAAGTTCATGAAGGACTTGATTACAAAGAAGAGGTCGGTAAGTTTTGAACCGGAAGACAACCTCCACCACTGCAGCGCTATTTCTTCAAGGTCGTTAGTCGAAAAGAAGGAAGATCCAGGTGCTTTCACTGTTCCCTGTACTATCGGGAAGCTCAACTTCGGAAGAGCATTATGTGATCTTGGTGCTAGCATCAACTTGATGCCGCTAGCGGTCTACAAACAATTGGGTTTGGGAGCTCCTAAACCAACATCCATGAGAGTAATGATGGCTGACCACTCAGTAAAGCGACCTGTGGGAATATTGTCTGATGTGCTAGTAAAGATCGGTAAGCTTATCTTCCCAGCTGACTTTGTGATCTTGGATTGCGAAGTAGATTTTGAAGTTCCCATAATCTTGGGACGACCTTTGTTAGCCACGGCTAGAGCGTTGGTTGACATGGAAAGAAACGAACTGACCTTCAGGCTAAACAATGAAGTGGTCAAGTTTGATGTGTCCAAATTGATGAAGCAACCAAGTGACATGAGGGTGGTCGCAGTCATCAATGTTATTGAGGAAATCCCTGCGGATGTGTATCTTGAGGAAAAGGGTTGTGTTGAAACCCAAGCTGTTATGAAAGTAAGGTCACGATTGCAAGAGGACGAGCAGGTAAAGGAAAGCGGTGAAAATAGATCCAGAAAACGAAAACACCGCAAGAGAATCTGCAAAGAAAGAGCAAAGAAATTGTCGCGACTAGCGATGGAGCCCAAAGAGGAAGCTGGAACGCCACACTCCATCGAGTTCTCCTATTTTGGAGACCCTGGCGGTCTCCAACATCATTCCAGAATCTGAGTCATATCGACTTCACATGTATTCCTTTCTCTCACAGTTTTTAGCTTTCATGTGGATGCATTGGTGACAATGCATGAGTCTAAGTTGAGGGTGTTGGGAAACCTGTGAGTCACCACCGAGGGTTTTTGTTGCCGTGTTTCTTTTCCCTCCGGTGTGCTATCTAGTAGAACCGGCATGTTTAGGTTGTTAAATTTTTTGGAATTTTGTTAGTTGTTTTGTAGTGTCTATAGCAAGCATGGCATTTTTTGTTTAAAAACGAGGCCCCGTTAAAAATTTTCTGGTTTTGTACTTATGTTGAAACGATTGACTGTCTGGATCCTCGAATGTCATTGTGTGATTATGCTTAGAATGAGTATGCTTAAGCCGAGCGGTTGTTTGATAGTTGGTAGCGATATAGTTTCTTGGTGCCAAGAGCGTGTGAGATTATTGTTATAAATTCTTACTCTGTGCATGCATCTAGAACTTGCCCGGTCTATTTTGTTAAGTTGGAAGTTTGGTTGCTTAGGAAAGGATCACAGGCCCTTTTTGCGTGCAGTCCACTTAACCTAAAAGACCGTCCAAATATAAATAATCCCTTGATCCCTGTTTGAGCCATAATTGACCTTATTCTTTCAATAACCTGTCACCATTCCTGTTTAACTTTGAATCCCTATTTTGGCCCTGGTCCTTCCTTGGACATCGTGCACCTCAACGCAGGCAATCATCCTAAGTTGAGGGTGGCTACTATAGAGATAAACCCTGTTTTTGCCCTGGTCCTGCCATGGACATTGTGCACCTCAACGCAGGCAATCAGCTTAAGTTGAGGGTGGCTACTACAGAGGTGAATGATGAAGAGGATGGAGAAGATTGGTTGTGAATAGAATGAAAATTCGGGTGTGTGCCTAAGAAAAGAAAAATAAAAAGAAATGAAAAAGATCGAAAAAGTAACAAAAAGAATTGTCAAAATAAAGAGGCCGCACCTGTAGCTAGAGAGAAGGAAATAAAAAGGTGAATAAGGATGGACAAAGTAAAGTTATGTGGTAAGAAGACGGCGGTGGTTCCAAGGAGGGCTTAGTCACTAACCCCTAAATGTACCCTACCTGCACCTGAAGCCTCATTACAAGCAAAAACAAGTCCTGTAGTGATCCTGAGCGGCTTTCTGAAGAACTGAAATAGAATAGTAAGGGCAAGCCTATGGTATCGCATGTGCATCGTTTGAAATCGTTTGTGAGTGTGAGCGCTTACCTAGTCCCAAATCTTGTGAGTGGGATTTCTTTGAGGTGAGGGCACCAAGATTTCTGTATTGCCTATTGGTTGTTAGGATAGCTGCGCAGGTGTATGCATAATATTCTATCATATCAGAATGACATGTTTGGATCCTTGCAAGTTAGTGTTTCATACATTGTGTGCTATGAGGGAGCTTGATTTAATGAACTAATGAATGACCATGAGTTGCTAAAGACACGAGTTTGTTTGCTTAGTTGAGTCGTCGTATTATTGTTTTGTGTCATGGTGCTTGAGGACAAGCGAACGTCTTAAGTTGAGGGTGTTGATGTGCCGCCACTTTACGGCACTTTCGACTCCTTTAAACTAAGAACAATCGTACGTTTTCAAGCAACCGTTGTCATTTTTGATGTTTTTATGTTGTATTTTCAGGAAATGGAGACAAACATGGAAACAGAAGGAAATATGAGAAAAAGAGCATTCTAGATAAGAGTGACGGTTCAGGTGACGGCCCGTCAAGGGTGTGACGGTCCATCACCCAAACCGTCACACCAAGGCAGCACCACTGCCTAAGGGTGACGGTCCAGGCGACGGTCCGTCAAGCCAGTGACGGTCCGTCAGCCTGGCCGTCACACCTGGGCAGTCCGCTACGCGGAATCCTGACGTTTTTGGGATTTGTTTCCTAGACTCCTATAAATACCCTATGTTAGGTTTATTTTATTTATGCAATTAACCAAGCTTTTTACAATAGTTCTCCCAATAGTTTTAGGAGAGATTTTAGTCGACTTGGAGATCAAGAAACACGTTTTATACTTCTAAAATTCGTGTTCTTGAATCGTTCTTGGGATCTTGTTGTTCTTGTTCTTGGATTAATTAAAGATTGTTCTCACTACATTGTAAGGATCTCTTTTCTTTAATATGAATATGACTTTCTTTTATTCTTCTACAAGCATGAGTAACTAAACCTCCCACAACTAGGGTTGTGGGAGCCATGGCTAAAGTAGCGATATAGATTCCGGGTAGCAACGGGATCAATATATATGTTGTCACGTTGTTAATCATTCATTATCTAACGTTTTCTAGTGGTTGCAAACATTAGAACATGCCTAGGTTTAATTTGCTTGAGTAAAGAGATTAAAACCGGGAAACTTGATTAACGACGAGGATTCGAGACTACTAACTCTCGTCTTATGATTAATGCTGTAACTAGATTAATCTACTTGATGTTTAGGATTGAAATCTAAAAGCACCCCTTTTCAAGTTCGAGAGAATTGAAAAGTAAATTTGTCTATTTGGTTGAGAAACGTTTAGACGATACCATTAATTCAATCGCATCGTGACACGCATATAGAAAGAACCCCGTTAAGCCTAGAATCGACATTGTTACTAAAGCCATGGTAAACACTTCCCTAGTTCATTCTCCTATTGATTAATTCTCATACATTATTATTTGCTTTTGTTCATACAAAACCCCCCCTATTTACCGGAAACTATTGACGACTAGTCACATACTTCACTAAAGGCTTAATCTTCACCATATTCTCTGTGGGATTCGACCCCAACCTTTGTTGGGTTCTATATTTGACTACGACCGCTTACGCTTCGTTAATTTGAGGTGTAGTTTGGGCGTTATCACACTTCTTCAGCAATGAGACATGGAAAACTTGATGAACCGCTTCTAACTCTGATGGCAAATCCAACTCATAAGCAACCTTCCCAAATCTCCTCAAAATCTGATAAGGACCTACAAAACGAGGACTAAGCTTTCCCTTCTTACAAAATCTCATCACACCCTGCATGGGTGACACCTTTAGGAAAAACCTATTGTCAACTTCAAATTCCAACTCCCTCTTTCTCACATCTGCATACAATTTTTGTCGACTCTGAGCAGTCTTCAACCTTTCCCAAATAAGATGAACCTTCTCCATGGTCTCATGTACAAAATTTGGACCAATTAAGGCTGCCTCACCAACCTCGAACCAACCAATAGGAGATCTACACCTCCAGCCATAAAGGGCCTCATAAGGAGCCATATGGATGCTAGAATGAAAACTGCACGGGACTTGGGACCACAAGTGTCCCAAGCTAACCCTTGGTCATAGCATACTCAAGCATAACAAAAGATAAGCGAAAGCATAATAGATAAATCTGAAATCACATAAATGGATAATCAGTCGAATAAGAGTACAAAATCTAGAAAGAGACCCAAAAGCTGTCTATGTCTGAAAAGCCTCTATCCATAACATAAAGAGTTGCTAGGACAAGACCCTAGCTAACTCGAAGTACGAAAATAAGTCACCAACACAATTAAGAACATAACTAGTCCTCGACCTAAGAGGATTCACCAATAGCTGACAGAGAGTGGCCTGGAAGCTCTAGCCACGGGTCTGAGGAGGGACACCTGAATCTGCATCATCAAAGAATGCAGCACAAAATATACGTCAGTACTATGGAATATACCGAGTATATGAGATATGCATGAATATGATGAAAACAATCTAAGTATGCTTTAATAATCAAAATCATACTTTAAAAGTAAAACTGGATGCAAATGACTCTATGAAATACCATAAGCTAAAACATAATCGTAAATGAAGAGTCTGAAATCTGAATGAGAGTCAATTGCAAAAACTTCATTAGAATTGGATGGGTTAAGCATATAACTAGCGTTCCTTCTGAGCCAGGATCAAACTCTTCTTTTGACCATGATTGAGCGATGCAGTTGTAGAACCTAGTGAACCAGACATACGACTGGAAACCTGAATAGCCCTTCTTCTCTTATGAGATTTCGAGGCTAGATTTTTATCGTACTATACCATCTATACCATCCGATATAAAATCGGTCTATTTCTGCATTATATCCACAGTTAGCCCATTCATCCTAGTTAGCAGTTCCAGCTCCGTATCAAGATCATGATCGATATCGTCACTAGAATCAAGATTACCACTATCTAACCTCCATCCGTCATTAGTAATCTCAATTTGCTTCTCCAGGGCGGCAGATGCGTCTAGAGAACCAAACTGTCTCACTCAATCCGGTTAGAAAAACTTCTCCTGAGGAATGGGATTAGCTACCCCAGTAGTCCAAGCCGTAAATGATGGATACTAGGCGCTGTGCATATCGACCCGTGCAGTGCTGTAGCTAACGCGTTAAGTATCCCGCCTGGGGAGTACGTTCGCAAGAATGAAACTCAAATAGATTTCAACTCTCCCATGGCCATGATTAGTATAGATCATACCTTTGCCAGGATAACCTTTGAGGTATCTCAAGATCCTGTATACTACATGTGGGTGTGCTTGACAAGGAGAATGCATATACTGGCTTACCAACCCCACATCATAGGTATGAAAAACGTCCGCTAAAGCCCACGGGATATTTTAAAGCATAAACTATTTTTGTGGAAGGTTATCTAACCGACATAGAGCATGTGAGCTACATGAAATCCGATGTATACGCCCCATCGAAAGGATCCAATATACCATGCCAGGGTATAAAGGCATAACTGTGGCGTGATCACTGAATTTGATGCCCAACTGAGGGGACTTAGAACCTACGCGGGCACGTAGTTCTGGGACTAAGGGTACTCTCACCCTGTCCAACTCGGTGCTAATACTACTCCCAAATCATATACATATAGCTCATAAGTTCATGAAGGTATAATTGAATACCAAATCTCATTTGAAAAGCATGATGACACATCGGGTACCATGCAATTCTCATATCATAAGTTCTTGAAGTAAGGCATAGCCATAATTCAAATCATACTTTTTTTTCTAAACTCATACTTGAATAATTAGGCATGCAATTTCATAAATTCTCAAGGTCATGATATCTAATCATGTCTAATTTTACTTGAAAAACATGTAATTCAATGGAATTATGCTAGAAATCAACTTCAATGCTTGATCTTTTAAATCTAATAAATGAATCATGATCAAATCATAATTAAGTAATAGGAAACCATGATTTTAAACATAGAAACTAATTTCATAAGTTTTCCCCAATTTAGATCAAAACCCTAATTTCATAAGTTCATAATTCAACATAAGAATTGGGGGTTTTGGGCACAAGGGTGAGAGGAACCTATTGTTGAATAGCCACATACCTTGATTGAAGCTAACCCACTTGAAATAGAAAAGATTTAGGAGACTTGATCTTGGAGCTTGAGACTTGGAGCTTGGAGAAGAACTTTTCCTTTTTGGGAGTTGAATGAAGATTTGAGAAGGAACTTAGGCTAATGAGGGTGAAAAACCCTTCTTGAAATAGTCAAAACGACATCATTTAGGAGTTAAAAGGGTGGGTAATGACTAACATCCCCCTGGGAAATAATTTAGAAAAAGCTTTTAAAAAGTTTAGTTTCAGTGACCACGGGTGGATTCCACGGACCGTAGAACAAACCACGGTTCGTGGTTTCCATCCGTGGTTTCTGGCCAAGCCAATAGGCTGCAGAAGTCAAATAATGAGTCCACTCTACGGGTCGTAGAAAGAATGACGACCCATAGTCCCAACCATAATTTCTGAGTCAATATTCAAGCTGCAGAAGGTCAACCATGGATCAACATGATGGACCGTTGAAAGGATTATGACCCATAGAATCGAGTCGTCATCTATGAAATACCAAAAATACCTCTGAACAGGTTCCACGAGTCATCTTTACGGTCTGTGAATCAAACAATGACCCGTAGAAACAACTCGTGATTCCTGGGGATAAGTCAGTCCTCAGGTCTGATTCCACGAGTGCAATCTACGATCTGTTGAAAGAACCACGGTCCTTAGAACCCACTCGTGGTCTCAAACCAGAGACTAAAATTATAAGTCTGGGACCACAACTCAAAACCACGACTCGTGGTTCAAACCACGAACCATAATTTAGACCCGTGATTTCTGGAGAGCTGGATTTTTCTGCAACTCTAATTTTAAAAAGTTGAATCAATTTCTAGGGTGTTACATGAACTAGCCTAGGACACTTACTGTCCCAAGTGACCGCATGATTATGAACCTATGCAATTATCAAACTTCCCCCTAATTAGTCACACCGACTAAAAGGGACATAATAATATGCCGCTCTGACGAGGAATTCTTGAGCCACCCAAAGAGAATTTACACGTGACCTTCCCCGAGCACCTAAAAAATACGGGGCCTCGGATAATGTCAGAGCAAAAGAATTTGAAAATACCTAGGACAACCTTTCCTTTCCTAAAATGGACTGACACGTCCGCTATAGCGGATATCATATCACTATAGCAGTTCTGCTATAATGGAGTACCGACCACTACAGCGGTTGACATCAGATTAAAATAGGGAAAAACGGGTTTTCATCCCCATTCTCCTCTATTTCTTTTCAAAATACTCCCTTCTTTTCCAGATCACCCCACTCCAGATGTCAAAAATTTTAGGTAATATTCGATTCTACTCCCTCTACTATTTCCTTGCATGAATTTAGACACGATTATGGTAGAAAACAAGGATTTGGGGTATACATTGTAGTTGCCTTTTTGAACTTGAACTTGGGTTGGATTATTGGCAAATTTCTGAAGCATGGTTGCTTACCTTACGTTTACAATGCCTCCCCGATATTCTGGGCATAAGGATTAAGTATTTTACAGCCAAAAATAGGCCAAGAATGGTGGGGGATATGAAAGGGTTGTTCTTGAATAAATTTGTGATTTGGACAAAAATTGGTGGTTATAATGCCTAAATATTTTGTAGAAAACAAGAATAGGGTACTTTAGGTGTGCAGATCTGAACATGGAATGTTAAAACGAAATTTTTGGGCCAAGGGGTGCCATTTTTGGACCCCTTGAAAGACGCTGGGACAATGAATACTGTTGTAGAGGTCAGGCTCTGCTATAGCGGTCCCGCTACAACGGTTATTTTTTTGCTATGGAGGACTTCGTCCGCTATGGCGGAATACCGCAGAACAGTAACTCCTTTAGGCTGATACATAGAAAATTTTCCCCTTATATGCATACTATATTAGCTATATAGATTATTTCCTGGTTTTACATAGCACTCTATAGGTTAACCATTGCGTTTTAAGGCCCGGGAACAAAATGAAAAATAGGGGAAAATAGGGCAGGCATTCTGCCTCGCATCTTTTTACTATGGTAGTAGTCACTCCACCCTAGTGGTACCACCATAGCAATAAAAATACCGCTATGGCGGGATCACTGTAGCAGTACAGTTCCGCTATGGCGGTCCCAATGATAACAGTCCAGAATTTCAAAATTTTCAGCAAGCGTACTCATCCCCCTTCCCAGTTTTCATTATGTAACCCCGTCAATCCCGCCATGGTCTTAAGCAACCCCCAAGATCATTCCTGGTAATGCACAGATCAGAACTTAGCATCCAATTATCACCAATCATAAAGGATTCACAGAAGAAATTTAATCACAACAACACCTTCCCGCTATCTTGCAGGGATAATCCCATTGTCCTCATGGTTCCCAACCAAATCTTGACTATCCGGAGACCGAAGTTTACCTACATTAATAAATCCTTTCCCCTCACCATCTTAACCAATGATGAGTCCTTTCCTAAAAATAACACGAAGTCTTAACTCCACGCACATAGCATTCTACCACAAACCAATCATACCAATTCAAATGATCACTACCCTTAGACCAATAAATTCACAGCAAAGCAACCAATAATATACGAATCGAATGAGTTATTCCACTATTGTAATACACAAACAATTCAGTTTCAGGTTACAACAAAAAATCAAACCACATTAACTGCTCTATATCCGTCCCATGGATGACCCTTAGCCGGTCACCCATGCCTTACCACAGCCTCTCAGAACAGATACCAATTAGAACCTTCCCGGTTCCAATCCTTCTTGCTTGCCCATCGTATACGGAATCTAACGACATCCTTCACCTTGTAGAGATACCAATTGAAATCAAGAGATACCAATTGGACTCAACTCATACAAGCAAGTAACCGAACCGCACGAAAAGGAATGAAAGAAGAGAGATGTTTCCTAGAATGCTTCATAGATTCCCTAGGATTAGATGTGGATGTCAACACACCAATCCTCAGGACTCTATTCAATATTTTTCTCTTATACTGGGAGACCAGTAACCTGGGATCTAATACCATTTGTCAAGACCCAACTTGTAACACCCCAAAAATCCTAAACTAGTACCCGAACATTTTTCCATGGGTGTAATAATCATTTTCCTAGTGTGGTGAGTGCTTTGGATGCGAATCATGTTCATAAGAAACTCCTATTATCAAGTTAAGTCGCAAGCACCTCATCAAAATAAGTTCCATCATGACCTGAGAAATTGGGTCGTGACAGATACCGGTGGTTATGTGCCAAAGATTGAGGTTTTGTCTTAAGGAGAATGGTGTGGTTATGCCAGTGGGCATGGGATGGTTTTGCTTTTCTTGGGAAATTAGAATCTACCTTCTCTAATTGTTTGGCTTAGGAAGTTGGCATGTGAATGGGTTGCTTCCATGGTTTTATTCTGTTTTAAGTCTGGTTGGTTGTTTTCATTGTTTTCCCCAGTTCCAGAGGGATGAGTTTTGATTGTAGTATCCTGGTTGAGCTTTGACCATAACATGGTGGTTGAATTATTGGCTGTGGCATGATGGTTGAGTTTTGACTATAGCAATTCTGTTGAGTGTTGATCGTAGTATTTTGGTTGGGTTGGGCATTCGGCCTACTCTCGTTCCATCGTATCAAGTGTTGCTAGTTAGAGATGTGGGAGCTATAGGAACAACTCCAGAGTCTTCTGAGAAAGAGTTTGTGGAGTTCAGTGAATCCTTGAAGAGGGTTTTGTTTGGTTTGCAAAGGAGGGTGATGACTCCTTGTGTGGGCATGAGTTATTAGTAGTTGACTGAGGTGACGACTAAGGGTTTGCTTGGGTTGTGTGTTGATGATTTGATCCAACCAACTACAGAAAGCAGTGACATTTCCTTTTGATGGATTCGAGGTCAGATTTTCTTCTAGTAAGATATCAAGGTAGAGGACTTTTCCAATACTACCTTTGGGGACTTGTGGCATCAACTGTAAATTCCTTGTTACATTCATTGGATGACCCAAGTCTTAGTAGCATCTACCGATTTGATTTGAGAAGTCACATATTCAGAGCTTAATTGGCTTCAATTCCTATAGTATCTATCGGCAGCATATGGGTTTACTCATGAGTTTGACAGAGGTATTGATTGGCATTTGTAGTTGGGTTTCTGAATAATGGGCTAGCAGGTTACTTCAGATGGTTTGTAAAAGTTTCTCTTTAGTTGCAGCATCTTTATGCCGGAAGGTAGTGAGTGCGGATAATTTAGCTTCTCTATTTCAGTTTTAGTGTGGCAGTTGGCCTTGGACTTGCCAGATCCTAACGGTGTTCTTATCAGTACGAGTTCCTTTTTCACCTTGGTTGGGCAGATTCAGCGATGTCAGATCAAGGATCAGCGATGGTGTGTTATATATGATCTGGTTGTGCAAGTTGAAGCCAACAGGGCTACTTGGGATTCAAATGGTAATTTGAGATCGGTGGTCACCTTTGTGTTTTTAGAATTTGAGGTTTGATTAGTAGATTCCCCAAGGGTTGTCCATGGTATGGGATTCCAGCGTTGATCAGACTCGGCCATTATGGGCCAAGAGTTATGGTATGAAAAGCTTTCAGAGTTGGTGGTTTGCATACAAGTATAGTGGATCGAGTGATTTTTATCCAATGGGTGAGTTGAAGGGTTATACAGGTTTCCAATAGCAAAATGGAAACCTTGGAAGTCAGGCATTCTCTGCTTTGCCTATAGGGCATTTTGACTTGATGCTCGTGGCATGGTGGACTTCTTCCTAAGGTGAGACTAGTGAGGTGATACTAAATCTGACTGGTATTGGAGTATATGGAACAACAATGGTACTTTTAGAGCTTGGAGCTTAGTTGTTGGCTACAGACTTTATGGTAGGCTTACCACACTCCTTGCAGGGTATTTGTTTTGGTTTGGGTCTTTGGGTAGGTTTCCATAGTTCATTCACTTCTAGCCAATTCAGACTTGGTACGGTTCAGCGAGGATGATTTTGTTCTACACTTGGGAAATTTCTTCTTCGACCTAGGGTGTTCATCCATATCATTCTAGACTCTGGTATGCTCGTTACAGTTGGGCTCTGATGGTTGGTTCAGTTGGGTTCAAGTATTGGGATTGATCTTAGCAAAGGTATTCATCCGTTGGTTGATGGTCAGTCAGGGCAGAGTGTTGCAAATTTCAAAAATGTGCTTCGAGTTGGTATTCAAGATGTCAAAGGATAGTAGACTAGAGCTTGGCTTGGGTATAAAGGTGACTTCAGTCATGGTTGAGTACAATAGGAACTATGGATCTCCGGTGGGTTAGTTGATGTTTTGATGATGGCTCGAGTTTTTGACTTATGTAAAGCTTCATGATTATGGTGAAAAGGGTTCAAGTCAGTATAAAAGGTTTGAGAATCTACGAGTTCATGAGTTAGAGGTTTTGGTTGGTGAATTTTTGGGTGTACTGGGTTGTGGTATCGAGGTTTTGAGTTCTGTGTGTTGATCTCTTTGGTTCCTTTAGTGTCAGTATGGTATCGGTGCCTTTCAATTGAGATTCTTAAGGTTCAGTTTGGTTGTTAGGCCTTGGGAGTGTTTGAAGTTAAAGGTTGGAGTCTAGCTTAGCTAGTAAGAGGTTAAGGCTTGGTTGCTTTTCTTGGTTTCATTTTGTTGGGTGCCTTCCAGTCGAGGAGGCTACTCATGTTTTTCCAAAAGAGTGGTACGGGCTTTGTAATGTGATTCTTTAGTCTCTGTTGTTTCCTCCTTCTTGACTTTCGAGGACAAAAGTCCCTTTTAGTAGTGGATGATGTAATGACCCTTCCGATCATTCTCGCATTTTCGCCTTTTTTATATCGTTAGAGCTTGCCTATAGCAGCCCTAAGTAATTTATGGCTTGCTAGGGCTCGTAGTTTAGTGCCCGGGCAATTTGTTTGGTCTTTATGGCCTCTTTCCAGTTTTAGAGCCTTAACTTAGGAAATTGTTAACTTCGGTCAACATTCTTCGCAATCGTGCTTGAAATCGAATTCCTACAGTTCCATTAGATCTGGAGCGTGGACTTTAGTCTAGTTGGACCTTTGGTCAGGATTCAGGAGCTTTTCATCTTGGAATTCCCTCTCATTTTGTGTTTTCAGGCCAGTTGGGATTGTAAGGTTGACTTTGGTTTACATTCGGAGAAGACAGCCTCGAATGGAAATTCTGTTAGCGCTGTTAGCTCTGAAATATCGAGTTTGGGTTAGGTAGGTGGTTGGTTCGGGTCTTGGGTGAGACTGATTCATTTTGGATGTTCAGTTGGTTTTAATAAGTGTTGACTTGGGTCAACATTCCTCTGAGACGACCTCGTATGGAAGTTTCATCAATTTTGTATCATCCGGAATGTCATTTTCATTCTAGTAGCATGTTTGGTTTGTGTGTATCGGGTTTTGATTGTGCCTAGAACCTCCCATGGAAGTTTTTCACTTTGTTGGTTTTTCTGCAGCAGAAGTGCTCATCGCCAATGACACCCGGGCAGAGGGATCGAGCTAGCCTGTGATTTTCCCTTCAGTGCGATCGCGCTAGGAAAACGCGATTGCACTGGTCTTTGATCCTCCCTTCAGTGCAATCGCGCTAGGACAGCGCGATTGCCCTGGTCTGCAACCTGCAACTTATAAAGCTTTTTTCCTCGATTTTTCAGACCTCTTCTCTCATTTCCTCTCACTCCAAACTGAGTTCCCCCTCATAAAACTTGCTCCAAGTCAATTTCCAGTCGTGGGAATTTATCAAATTAAATATTTCATTGTTTCCCTCTTCGTTTGGTAAGTGTTCTCCTTGAATTTATTCCTTCCCATGGCTAAAACCTCCATTGATGAACTTCTTGAGCTTGGGTTTTCTTCTATGTATTAGTTGCTCATTTGGGACTGCGTGATCGTGATCGTGATTTCGTGAAATTCATTCCGTAGACTTGCTTCATCTCTTTGTGGTAAGCGAATTCTTCCTTTAATTCCTGTATTCTTCTTTAAATTCCCCCTTTAATCCTCCTAGTTTGCAGGCTATTTTGAGCCCTTGTAATGGTCCATTTTCGCTCATTTTTGGAGCATGTCCTCCCGAGAATGTGGGGAACACAGTGGTATTTTTCATTTCTAGCTTTGAGTTATGGGACCTGCAGGCTCACTTGTGACCCAGTTTTTAACCCGCTTATGTTTATAGCGTTATGGGTATCGTTGGCTTCATTTTGACATATAGAATATTGTTTTGATAGTATGTTTGCAATTTGGGCTTTCTCGAATCACTTCGAGCTTGGATGATGCTGTTCCAGCAGCTAGTCATCGGACGACAGGTAGGTTATGGCTTTCCCTATCTAGACTCTGCGTATATAGGCTATAACTGCATTAGTTAGCATCCTTGGGTTGGTTTTCTAGGTTGGTACTCCCATGCCTTGTCCGTCTCTTTGGTCCATTTATTTCTTATGTTATTTATAATACTTATTGTAGTATTGTAATATTACCCTTGTGGCCCCCTGTGGCCTTTGTATATGCCTCTGAACCATAGACGGTGGGATATTTGGGAATGTGTGTGAGTCTCAGACAGCATGATATTATTTTAGGCTGGATATCTGTGTTGTAGAGCTGATTGTGCATATGCAAGGGCGATAAGGTTGTTTGTGAGCCATTGGGCTAATCTATTATTTGTGAGCATATCATTCATCAAAGGATTTTTCTGCAGGTTTTACTACGGGCTTTCCTTCGAGCCTACTATCACCAGTTTTATAACCTTGAATAGTCCCGAGGGTCCATTTTCAGTTAAATGACTATGAAAGGGTTTTGGAACTGATTTTCATGAAACTTCTTGGAGTAGAGGGGATATTAGAATGATTTTACTACCAGTTTTCACAATGATACTAGACTCGGCTATGCCAGAGTGCTATTTATGTTTTTACTATATATTTAGACCCAAATATTCTTCGGTCACCCTTTATAAAGGTTATTAATACTTGATTACTTATTTAAACCCGGACACATTCCAAGCACCCTTTATAAGGGTTGTTGAGATTTTTACTATTGATTTAGACCTGGATATACTTCGGGCACCCTTTGATGGGGTTAAGATTACTACTGTTGATTTAAACCCGGTTTGATCCTGGGCACGTACTACGATGTTTCAATTCTTTGAGATTTTGCATTTGTTACTATATATGGTTGAGGACCTCCATGGGCCCTGCTAATCCAGGACCAGGGGCTACGGGCCTAGCATGCCGGAGGATGGGTATACAGTATAGTTGAGGTATAGCAGGTACGTCTCACCATAGATCCTCATACTGGGCCTACGGGTGCTGAAGGAGGTGCATACATGGGTTACTATCACACTAGTTCTATCATATCATATCATCATGCATATTATATTATGATTCCACCCTTGTTTGATGTTTGCTTAGTGTACGCTCTGGTAGTATGGGATGCCGGAGGGTTTATTTTCACTTGATTATGTTCCTCGGTTGTATGGGCAGCCGTTGGGACTGTAGGTAGATCATATTAATACTGCTGTATTGTAGAGCTGGTTATGGCCTTCGGTTACTAATGGTTTAGCAGATGTTACCTTGGTATAGTGCGAGTCATTGGACTCCAGGTTATTAATGCATTAGTGGTTCCTATGTTGTTGAGGCACTATTTATGTGGCCTTCTTAGTACTTGTGAGCTAATGGGTTCTATCCTTTATTGTGGTTCAGAGTAGTGGCATCCGATTCTTTGTGGCATAGTTATTCCATCTTAGGTTTTTACTAGTAAGATTGATTCCTGTATATGATTATCTTAAAGTCGAGTTTTTAGTATGGTTTCGTTCAATATATTGCTTCTAGCATGAGAATATTTACTTGTTTTCCTTCCTTATCTTTTTACTTGAGGTTACCGGTATACCGCCATTTTTCTAAACTCTCTTTATTTATATACTATTGTAGCAAGGACTCCAGGTGAGTTCTTCTTTCATTCACCTATGTTCTATGTTATATATATCCTCTGTGGCTAGCATAGCATGTTTGTAATTCCTATTGACTTTTATCCGTGCTAGTTTCCATGTGCTTTCTCTACTGCTTCTGTGAATGCTTCCTTGCTATCTGCTATATTACTGTTTTTATATCTTATATGCGCTCAGTTGGCCGATGATGCCTACTGGGTACCCATTGCTTAGCAGTTGATGCTCATACTACACTTCTGTATCTTTCTGTTGCAGATATTAGTGTGAGCTTTCACCATTAATCACGTGGAAACTCATGCTGCTTTGGATATTAAAGACTAGGGTAACCGCCTGACGATCGAGGCTTGACCACATCTTTTTTTTTTTTCACTTTTACTCTTTGCATATTCAGAGACAGTTATACTTGTTATTTTGTTACTTCTAGCACTTGTATTCTATTATAAGCTCATGCAATTTCGATACCAAGTCTTGGAGTTGGTGTAGCTTCCTTGTATATATATTTATTCAGGTTGTTTGCTTCTGCGTTGTTCTCTATTATATCTGCTTTTGCTTATTTCTGCTTATTGTGTGTGTTGAGTTAGGTAGTAGCCTATTACTAATCATTCTGGGCTACGGGGATTGGTTCGCCTTATGGGGGGTTATAGGTGCCATCATGACCTGAGAAATTGGGTCGTGACACAATATAAATTAGTTAATCTAATAAATATTTTAATGAGTCTAATTTATAATTGAATCTTTATGTATTATGAAAATAGTGGGGCTACTAAATCTGAACTTTATGCCGCAGTTAGAGATTTTATCGAGTATCCAATATCACTAGACAACTTTCATTATCATGGTTGTGTGGTTAGGTGTTCTTGTAGTCTATGCCGGTGCATGAAATTTTTTAATCTAGAAATAGTTATGGTTTATCTCTATCGTAATGAATTTAAGCCTAGATATTATGTGTGGGTTGATCATAGTGAGAAAGAAGGATTGAATTGTTTATTTTATAATTCACTGCCTATGGATGAACATAATAGGGTTGAACATGATAGGTTCCAAGATGATAGAATTGAACATGATAGGGTGCATAAAATGGTCAATGATGCTTTCGGGGTTCAAGATGGGATAGAACCCAAACAGTATTTAGAAGAATCTCCTAATGAAGAAGCAAAATGCTTCTATAAGCAATTACATGAGGGTAGTCGTCCATTAAGTGAAGGGAGTCCGCATTCTGCTTTATCAATCCCAGTTAGACTAATGAGTATCGAATCAGATTGGAGTGTTCCTCAAGCTTGTATATATTCTGTAGTTAATCTTATGGGGGAAGTAGTTTGTAACAACTTTTTTAGTCATTATTTAAAAATCACCTCATTACAGGTTGCAGGAACAATTAAAAAATGTTTTTAATTTAATTTGGGGTGACATGACAAAAGTTTCAGAAATTGAAATTTGTCTAGGCTGATGTCATTCTGCTATAGCAGCCGGAAGGTCACTATAGCGGACTGACGAAGGCAGTAGCTAGGAAACACGGATTTTATTTCAGACTTCTCATCCTCAGTTGAAAAATAGATGAGGGTTGCTCCAAAAACCCTCCAAGGCTGCTCCAAAGCTTGGGAGTAATGGAGAAGGGAGATTTCCATTTGTATGGGGTGAAACCCATGGATTTCAGGCCCGCTTTTCATCAGAAGTCGCCTTCATGGAGTCAGAAGTTTGTGTTCAGACCTCTGCAGTAGCTGCTTGGCGTCCAGGTAGGCTAGTCTTAATTGAGTAGTTATAGACCTGTATCCTATTACATATTATTATGTAGAATGACGAGATAATTCATACCTAGGCCTTCGGGCATGGATTCTAGAGGAGTAATGTATTGGTTGTATAGTTGGATGAGATGCAGTTTCAGGTTATGAGTAATTTGGTCCCTATACTTGTTGCATTATTGATAGTAGGATTTTATGCCCCGGGGAAAACTAGATTTTTAGGGTGGCTTCGAGGAGATGGATATGTTTATGTGTGAATAGATTCCTAAGTTGTATTGGATTTCTGAGAGTGATTAAATAAAGGAAAGGGGGTGAACATGGAAGGTCCAAAATTCTTATTGTCAGGGGATAAATTCCCTACACTGTGCGTACTTTTCCAAAAAGGTCTACAATTCAAAGTAACTAAGTCCACGTGCTAGTTGAATAATCCAGGGTTTAGTCTTTGGACATGTCATCAAGGGTTGTGATAATGATCTCAATAAAAAATGATCAAAATCAATATCGAAAACACAAAAACAAATAACACAAATTAAAGATAGAGGGATAGATTAGAAAAAGGGATGAGAATAGAAGAAAGAAGGGCTAATTGAATCCATAATTAACCAAGGGAGAAGAGAACTCAATCAAATGCTCGAGAAACCAAATTGAATCCACAAGATGATAACTTGATGATCGATCAAGCGAATAAGCTAACACAAGCAATTCGGGAATCCACCCTAATCACTCGATCTAAGCTAACAATTGGAATTTAACCCAATCACTACCCTAACCTAGAGTAACTAAAATATCAAGTCTATTCAAGATAATTCAATCATCAAAATCTAAGTATGAAAATGACTAAGACAACTATTTATAGTTGTTGCCTTTACCCAAACAGCCTATTACAAAAATAGCCCAAACGTGACTATTTTGGAAATAACCCACAAGGGCCCTTCTTGATTGCGCAAATGGCATCTTGATCACCCATGGCCTTGTGTATTTATTGCTCCATGGCTTTCTCTGGGCTTCAAGCTATCATCCATATGTAGAAGCCCCTCCTAATATGCTCTAAGCTAACCATGATCGTATCATCCTCCCCTTCTTCAAAAGGATTCGTCCTCGAATTCAAACCTTGTAAAAACATAAGGACAAACAACAAACATGTCCTCATAGTATGAGGGTTAGCACACGGGTTATCAACCATACCAACTTTCCAAGGAGGCACACATTTGAAATACATCCAACTATCCTTTTTGTCAAATAAGAGCAATGCATTATCGAACATACAAAGGATTTGACTATGAGAAAAATCATGGAACAAAGAAACCCCAAAGGTCCTAAGACACAATTGCTTCCCTATTCCCACATAAGACCATATCAAAGGTGATGTCACCATTAGTTCAAACACCCATGAGGGTTTACCGGGGTCAAAGATATGAAAGGCCCACATAGTTTGGTCACAAAGGCAAATGGACCAACCCAAGAAATCCCTACCTCTATATAAAACAAATCCAATACAAACATGGACATCATCATATGCAAAGAGGTAGTAGAGAAAGGTGTTACTTAAATGAACTTCATCCAAGGTGTGCCCACATATAGAATCACCCTTTGATCCACAAGCATTAAGGCCTTGATCAAGAATTGGGTCACATAAGAATGAAGGGGTCATTGGAGAACATACCACCCCTTTCCTTTTGACCACTAACCCCTCCAATAAAAGTAATATCATCTTCCAAGAAGAGAGTTTCATCTTTGGAATGTGTGTCATCATACCATAGTGGATTTTCAAACAATTGATAGCCTTCAAGGGTGGGTACACTTCAAACACTATAAGACACACCACTATATTCATCATTCACATTAGTCATGACATCATTGAATAAGGGATTATCCCTAGGTTCATACTCTATCTCAAGATCCTCATGATAAGAATAAGAAATGGAATCAACATCTAAGGAATCATCACCTCTAAGTAAAGATCCTAAATGACTAACTACATGACCAACTATATCATTACCATCACTAAATTAATGTTCATTTATCACATCACACAATACCTCAATTAGTAGGTCATCATTATAAGCAAGTTGGTCAACACCACAATGAACACTAGTTGGTAGCATATCAAGCTTAAAAGAATCACACACATGATTACTACCATTATAATAGCCAACTAGCATTTGATACCCTCATTACATGACAATACATTTTCACTCAAGTCACAAGTGCTAACACTAGATGGACTCAAGTCGATCTTACTAGAGGAATCAATCAAGTCATCTATAGGATCAATTAGTGTTTGGCACTCACAACAATGGCATCATCATCATGCAACAAGGTGTCATCAATATCATCACAAGGTAAAGTCTCTTTAACCTCACACATATACAAGCTATCACTTACACTCAATTGGCTACTAGCCACACAATAATCTTTTACTTTCAATAAAGTGTAAGGTTTATCTTTGTTACCTCGTAACTCATATGAATGATTTTCTTCACCTTGGTTTCCAACATTAGAGCACAAATGCTCCTTTGGAAAGTTTGTTAAAACCTCTTGATTCTCCACATTTTGAGGTGCTTTGCTAGGCTTGCTTCCAAGAATACCTGCAGAAGTATCAAGACAACTAGAGAAACAAGAAAAGTTACATGAGTTAGGATAAGATTGTGACAACCCTCTCACATCACTCCATACAACCTCTCCTTTTTCCACTCTATAGTTGTCATTTATCACACCCTTACTCCTCTCAATCTATGGTCTCTCAATTTTTTTAGAGTTTGGACAAGTGCTAAGTATCCCTTGTGAAGGTTTAGATGATCCCTTCACTTCAAGCTTCCACTTTGGTGTACAAGGAGTGGATGCCTTCACTTTCATAATTAACTCCTTAATGATGTCCTCACAAAGAGTAGCTTTCTTTGCTTCCAATGGAAACTCCTTTGGTTCATATTCATGAGGAGTCATTTTCTTCATCATCTTTTGTAACTCCTGGGTCTTAATATTGGTGACCCATTGGGCAATCTTGTCAAGTTCACTTTGTATAGAGGAAAAATAAACATTATTTTTTGTTTTAAAACTTCGCCTCTCCAAGTCTTGCCTATCTTGAAACATTGGATTCACTCTACGTTCATGGCCTATTGATCCTTCAATTCTACCTCCAACATCATTACCATATGGAGAACAAGTCACATTAGAATGAGAATAAGAAGTATAAGTTCTTGCATTTCAAGAAGTAGAGAATGTTCTTTCCCTATGGTACACATGATGTCTTTGCATTGGTTCCACCCACACATCTATACCCCCTCGACTAGGATAGGAAGTAGCACACGACAAGAAAGGTAATTCATCTTCACAACATCCCCTTCTATCACAGTCTTCCTCAGAGGACTCATAAGACATATGGGAGAAATCATCATACCTCGTATCGTCTTCATCACCATGGTAATATGAGAATCCTCATACTTATCTTCACTATCAGACTCATCATAAGATACTTCTACTCCTTCATATTCATCATAAAATCCATAAGCCCCATTCATTTCATATCCATCTCTGAAGTAGTAGTTCTCATCACCATATGGCTCATGATCATGGCTATTATCATAGCTTCCACAATCCCCATCATTATCATACTCATAACCTTCATTGCTATAAGCATAGTCTCCCATTTCATCATTTTAAGGATTCGAAGCTATAGATGACATACTTCCTTATATCTCCTTTTGTACCTACAAAACTAGAAAACAAGTTAATAATAAAATCCTCACGCCACTCTTTATGTGAACTCACCTTTTATGGCTTCTTTCCCAAATTGATAGTATTACTAGCTTTGCTCAATCAATTCAAAGTTATCTATCCTTGTAGAGGAATAGATCCTTGTGACTCTTGAAAGAAGGACGACTCAAAAAAATCTACAAAGGACTTGAATCAGGAAGTTTATCTATGAAACAAGACAAAAAAAGGAAAAGAAAAGAAGCACAAAAAATTTTGGACTCAAGAATTAAATAACAAAAAGTAGAAGAAATCACTTGTTGTTGCTTAATTTGAAGAATCAAAGAGATAATTTGATGATTAAAAACTAGTTAAAAAGTAATTGAAGATGTTAATTAGTTGTTAATTAGTAGATAAATAGAAGAAAAATGAGTGTAGAAGAAGAAATGGACCAAATATGATAATCATAAAAGTTCTGAAGGACCAAATCTGATCCTTAGAAAAGAGTTGGGGGGGCTGAAATTGACTTTAGCAAATTTGGACAGAATGCTTCAAATTTTGGGACCCCAAAACTTTTTAAGTGTTGGAAACCACTTGCTCTCTTAAGTTGACTGCCATGTGGCAGCCACTTGGCTGCTGATTGGTGCTGTGTGGAGCTGATGTGGCGCTGTGTGGTGTTGTGTTGGCGCTGATGTGGCTGCTGACATGGCATCCACGTGGATTTTTTTTGCTTTTTTTCAATTTTTTGAATTTTTTCTCTTTTTTTTAAAATTCCACAAATGGACCCAACAAATAACTATTGCCAAAAATTCAAGAGTCTTGAAGATCAAATGTACCTTTTTATCTTCTTCTTCTTTCTCAAGAATTTTTGAAGATTTTCAAGAACACCAAGAACACCAACACAATACCCTTCTTTAAAACTCCACCAAAATTTATAATTAGCTTTCTCTGACATAGGGAACAAACTCCAATAGTTTTTTGGTTCCAATTTCTCCCCAATCAAGAGACCCACTTTTCAAGTTTGCAAGTTTCAAAGCTTGAAGGTCCTTCAATGACAACTTCACTTCTACAACTGCAAATTGAATAAAATTTAAAATCTAGACTCAAAAAATACTAGGGAACAAGAATCTAGTGTCTAAAACAATAAATTCAAACAAAAAAAATTCAGATATTTTTTTTG
Organism: Jaltomata sinuosa; assembly: GCA_003996215.1. Lineage (NCBI taxonomy): Eukaryota > Viridiplantae > Streptophyta > Magnoliopsida > Solanales > Solanaceae > Jaltomata > Jaltomata sinuosa. The sequence goes on from QJPP01004288.1 coordinate 101,261, forward strand.
GCATTTTTTTTGGATCTTAAAGATATCAAATTTTCAAGACTTAGATTTATGGGAACAAACCTAAACTTAAATTTGATACCAAGATGATAACAATCTCAATAAAAAATAATCAAAATCAATATCGAAAATACAAAAACAAATAACACAAATTAAAGATAGAGGGATAGATTAGAAAAAGGGATGAGAATAGAAGAAAGAAGGGCTAATTGAATCCACAATTAATCAAGGGAGAAGACAACTCAATCAAATGCCTGAGAAACTAAATTGAATTCACAAGATGATAACTCGATGATCGATCAAGCGAAGAAGATAATACAAACAATTCAGGAATCCACCCTAATCATTCGATCTAAGCTAACAGTTGGAATTTAACCCAATCACTACCCTAACCTAGAGTAACTAAAATATCAAGTCTATTCAAGACAATTCAATCATCAAAATCTAAGTATAAAATGGCTAAGGTAACTATTTATAATTATTGCTTTTACACAAATAGCCTATTACAAAAATAGCCAAAAAATGATTATTTTGGAAATAACCCACAAGGGCCCTTCTTGATTGCACAAATGGCATCTTGATCACCCATGGCCTTGTGTATTTGTTGCTTCATGACTTTCTTTGGGCTCCAATCTATCATCCATATATAGAAGCTCCTTCTAATATGCTCCAAGCTAACCATGATCGTATCAGGTTGGGAGAAGGAAATTGGGTCTGCCGTGTAGGTGATGGTTGATTGTTTCCCCAAAATGAGTTATATGTTCATATTAACTATTACATAGTACTTCTGTTCATTGCATGTTTAGGGAATAAAGAAACTTATGTGAAATGATACCTTGTTGTCAATCTCGTGTAATGAACTTATTTTAATGCTTGTTCGTTTTATAAGTGTGGTTGTATTCATTGTGTCTGTGATTGTATGATATCTATGATTTCTTCAGTTGGCTCGGGTACCATGCTTGGTATGGGATATCTATCGGTTGGCTCGGGTACCATGCATGGTATAAGTTCTATATGGTTAGCTCGGGTACCATGGCTGGTATATGTTTGTTTATTCTTCCCTGTGTTAGTTTCATGAGTGAACCAGGTTAATTTTTGTGATGCATTTACTTCATATTGGTCCTGAGTTGCTGGGTTGCTGTGTTTAATTGCTGGAATGGTTCTTGTGTAGACCGAGGTTGCATTATTAATCACCATGGATAATGTTTTAGGGATCCTTGGGTGGTTCAGATTACTGGCAAGCTGTGGCATAGTCATGGATGGTCTGTTTACTTGTGCAGTCAGTTACATCTTATGGTTGTAGAGTCATAGTCGTTGATTTGGTTTATGCGGATTGGTAGTCAGGGTCTTGACTTGGTTGTCAGATTAATGACTGGAAGACTTGCTATAGTCACTGACTTGGGTTGTATATTTCTATCAATAAATCTTGGGGACATGTCGGTGGGGTGGTTGAGTCCGGGTGGTAAATCAGGATACTATAGCTTGTTTATTAATTGGCTAGCAAGGGTGGATAGTATACTGGATTGTTGAGATTAGAACCAAAAAGGTATTTATAGTGGTCAGTAAGATGGGTAGACTTTGGGAAGTCTTAGTGTTAGGAGTGACAATTGGTTATGACCAGGATAGAATGGTGGGAGGTCTCCAATTGGTAGAGTTGACAGCGGAATGGGGTAGGAAGGCTTGGGACAACATGTATAGGTTCATAGATGTTACTTCATGGTAGTAAAAGTTAGTGATAAGAACGGGATTTTGTAACTTCATATTGCATGTTCTTTTGGATTTTTACATGATATTATGTAGTGGATTCGAGTCGATTGATGATTCCTACCAATACGTGTTGTTTGTACTGATACTACTCTTGCTATATCTTTTCGGTATAGTCTGGCTACATGATCAGTAATGTTTCTAGGTAAAGACGATGGTGATCTCCAACAGCTTCTACTCCTCTCTTCCTAGGGTGGAAGTTGTGTCTTGTTTAGCCTTTATATTTTCTTAGAAGCTCTTGTACCTATTTAGACTAGTTCCTAATGAGGTTTTTCACTTAAGATTTTGTAAAGGATTTTATTGTATTAATGATTTGGCAACTTGTTTATATATATTAAAAGGAATTTTTATGTTCTTATTTATTTTTGTGGGCCCATTTTAAATAGGGTGGTAAGGGTTTTTCTATCTAGGTGCTTAGAGTAGGTGTCTGCACGGCCCAGTAGGTTGGGTTATGACAATTTAGTATCAGAGCCTAGGTTACCGATCTCTCAGTATGAGAGAAAATATCGAATAGAGTCCTGCGGATTGGTGTGTTAACGTCCACATCTAATCTTTGGGAAGCTATGATGCATTTTAGGAAATTATTCCACTTCTTGCCTCCTTTCGGGAGATCTGTCACTTGCTTGTATGGGTTGAGTCCAATTGATATCTCTTGATTCTAATTGGTATCTCGACAAAGTAAATGTAATGTCATTGCCATCATCTGAAATGACACAAGCAAGGGAAGTTTGAACATGGAAGGTTTCAATTGGTATTTGGCCTTAGAGGTTATGTGAGTGCATGGATGATCGGATAACAGTCATCCAGGAGGGGAATAAAATATCGTGAACATGACTTGATTTAATACTGAATTTTGAGACTTGTGATTATGTTCATTTCATCACCTGTATGACTTTAATTGATTGGTGTGTAATTGTTTGCCTTACTGTGAAAATTTTGGTCCGAGAGAGGCCATAACTTAGTTAGGCGTGTTTAGTTTTGGTGATAAAGTGCTATGTGACTTAGTTGAATTTTTTTGTATTACATTTGGGTATAGACTTACCATTGGTAAAAATGGTAAGGGGACAAAGGGATTTGCGACTGTGGGAAAACTCCGGTTTTAAGACGGTCGGGATTGGTTAGGAACCATAGGGGAAAGGGCTAGTCTTGTATGCTAGTGGGAGCATGATGTTAGGAATTGCTTCCTGGTGTGTTTCGTGACTTATTTCATGATAATGTGATGATAAATTCTGAATTATGCATTGTTGGGATTTGGTCTTAAGGTTATATTTAAGACCATAACATAATTTCAAGGGTCATGATTGATAACGGGGAATGGGAAATGAGAGAACTTCACAGAAAAGTGAAATTTCTGGGCTGCTGCCGTCAAGGCCGTCATAATGGGACTGATTGCTATGGTGATCCCACTATAGAGGGAATTTCTCTGTTATGGTGGTTTCTCTGTAGCAGCATGCAAGCCGCTATAGCGGGGAGAGAGGGACAGAATCCTTGCCCTATTTTCCGCTGTTTTGCTTTTTATTTTCGGAGTATTTAAAATCGATAGTTGGGCTATGAGCTTCTATGTAAATCAAGGAAATTGCTGATAAGACTAATATAGCATGCATATAAGGTCAATACAATTTAAACTAGCATCCACGTGCTTAAAATAAAAGAAGGGAAAGGGGGAAAATCATCTAGTATATGCCCCAAACGGGGGGCAAAACCCAAGAACAGTAGTACTAATATTATAAGGGGGGAGGTCCTATCCGGATGCCTCACCACCATTACGTGATGTGAGGGCGGGGTTATTGGCCTCAGTATCATTCAAGAAAGTGAACTCCTGCAAGTCCTCGGGCTTGAGCTGGGGGATCTCGTTATCGGGGACAACACAGGTGAACACGTCCTTAATGGTCTTCCATATTCGTGCAAGCATGCGGTCCTGGGAGAACCTCTTCCTCTTCTCCTCATCGAGCTCTCAGTGGAGTGTTGCATAGTCCTATTCTGGGAGAGGTGGGGCTGCAGCTCTGGTAGAGGTGGCCTCCATGAACTGCCTAACTATGGCCAAGTCCTTCTCTAGGTGGTTATGGGAGATCGAGGGCTGGTACTGGGATGGAGGGGCAGGATCGTCATCATCATTAATACCCTCGACATCCTGGCTGCCCTCCGCTTCTCCCAGAGGGAGTTGAAGAGGGCATCCATCTCCACCTCCATGTCAGTATCATCCTCAAGCACCTGGAACCGCCTGCATAGCTTCGACACTAGACCCGAAAGGAAGGGACCCTTCTTAGGACCTCGGTAGAAGTCCTTCCACTCGGACACAATTTGTGCCCCCCCGTTTAGCTGCAAGTCCTGTATAGCACAAGCCACCACCAAGTCCCGAGGATAGGTCACGTCGGTATTATTGCGCGATGGATGAATCCTCTGAGACACTAAATTTTAGCCACCTCCTAGCATCAGCAGTGAAGTAGGTACTCGTGACTCCCTCAGTGTTAGGCCAGTAAACCTGGTCCCAGAAACCCTCCTCAATCAGTGTATCCCTCAGCCACCTCATCCATCTCCCAGAGTTTGTCCTCATATGCAGCATTCGAAACATGAGGCACTTCTAGCATCTTATTGATAGTCTGGACATCCATGGGGACATCCACTCCTCGAATATGAATAGTGTAGTTGGGGTCATCCCAACATATAGTGGCGAGTATGGCATAAAACTCCTTCACCCACCCTGAGTGCTTGAAAGGGAAAGCCTCTACATATGGAGCCCAACCAAACTCCTGAAACCTGTGATAATATGCCCCAGCCTATTCTGCTATACCTCTCATGTTAAAATCCCTCTCATAGCAAAGACCAGTCCTCCGATAGTCCTGAAACATCTCCCCACTAGCATCGTTAGAGACCTTTCATAAGGTGGGATGTGCTCTTGGTTGACATCCATTGAGTGTTAAATCTGCAAGTTTAAAAGGGGGTGAGATTAGAACTCATAAAGATGCGAGAAAATATCATTTCAGAGAAAAATCAATTTTGGACCCTATTTGGGAGGCTACTACTTGCAGCCTCCTGCTATTGCAGGTTGTCTTCCACTATGGTGACAGGGCTATAAAGGGAATTTTCTCACTATAGTGGGATTGCCATAGCGGCCCTGCACTGCTATAGCGATCTTCATCGTCCCAGATTTTCAAGAGGTTCATCAATGGAGCCTTTTGACCCAAAATTCCATTTTTAACATTCCAAGTTCAGATCAGTGTTTCCAAAGTACCCTACTACTATTTTATGCAAAAATTTGGACATTATAACTCCTAAAAATTGCCCAAATCTACCCTTTTAAGCAAGAACAACCTTTCACCTTTCCTACTATTTTGAACTCGTTGGGGCTATAAACCCAATAATCCTTACGCCCAGAACGCTGGGGAAGCGTTGTAAATGTAAGAGAAGCTCCATATTTTAGGAATCTGACAAAATCAAAGACAAAATTCAAAATTTTAAACCAACACAGTATCTACTCTATCCACCATTTTCTACCATAAAACTATCATTATTCATGCAATGAAGTAAGGAAAGTAAATGTAACGACCGGATCCGTCGTTATTCTAGAAACCACAATATTACAAAATCTCAGAAACAATTTAAAAATATTTTTCGTATCAAGCCGAGTTGACGTGATGTAAAAAATTATAATTTTTGAAATTTGGTCCGGGCTGACGTCACTCTGCTATAGCAGAATCACTATAGCGAATGACGTCCGCTCTAGTAGGGTGACGGGAGGCAGTAGCTTGTTACACAATTTTACAAAAAAGACTTCCCTCCTCAGTTGGAAAACATACGATGGTTTCTCCAAAAACCCTCCTAGGCTGCTCCAAGTTTTGGGAGCCAAGAGGAGGAGGGATTACGACTGAAAGTACGTGAAACAACAGATTTTGGGATCGTCATCCAGCTGGGAATGCCTTCACAAAGCCAGAAATTTGCACTATACAGCTGTTTGGCATCCAGGCAGGCTAGGTTTTTTTATTTAGTAGATGGACCTATTTATATTTCATACTTATTGTATAGAGGAAAAGGAGAATCCATCCTTAGGCCTTTGGGAACGAAGTCTGGTGGATTGTGGTGTTGGTTATGTATGGACTAGGATTATGGTTGAATCGGATTTTTGTGTGTCATATTTTGGGTTGTACATGTTAATTGGGTGTGGCATAATGATTGAATTTAGGGACTGGGATGTTGAGAAGGTTCGGGGAACCGGAAGAGATTGGGAAATTAAATGACTATAAAAAGGAAAGGTAATTTTCGGAAATGAATTGGTAGGAAAAGGTAGACTAATTAGCATGGATAAGTTACCAAGGCTAGGGGAGGTCTCCCCATGTTGTATTTTGGTCCCAATAGGAGGTCCAGGATTGGGTGTATCTTCTAGTATATGTTAAATGGTGAATTAGGCTTAGTCTTCGAATGGGATTTAAGTTGAGCTTATGTACCCGGAATGGGGGTAGGTGATGATTATTGATTTCCATTATGCATTGTATGTTCATGTGTTTTTGCTTAAGTATTATATAAGTTGCATACTAAGGGAATAGTTACAAATGTCTAAATGTCCGGATAGCAGTTTGGTAAAATGAACTGGGTGTTATTGCTCGTTGGTTTACAAGTGTGTTTATTTTGTTCATTATTTGTGACTATTGGATTCCTGTGTGACATTCGGTTGGCTCGGGTACCATGCTTGGTATGGGATTGTAAATGGTTTGCTCGGGTACCATGCCTGGTATGGAATAACAAATGGTTGGCTTGGGTACCATGCCTGGTACGGGATACAAAAATAGTTGGCTGGGGTACCACGCCTGGTACGTGTTTAATTTATTAAATTATTGCATTTTGGATGATGGTTCCATGAGTGGATCGGGTTGTGTTTCTTAACTGTGCTTATTTGTATATGGTTCTTGAAAGGCCAAGTTATTATATTTGATTGTGAGTTTGGTCTTGGTATAGACTGGGTTATATGCTTAACACTTAGATGTTGTTAAGGTTGTCCCGGGGTGGTTTTAGACTATGTAAAAGGATATATCGATGTGTTATGGTCATAGGGTATCGTCAATGGGTGTTAACTGTTACTTGCAATTGATAATCTAAGAGGAATACCAAGAGTCTGGAGTTGTATTGCTTGTTGGCATTATCATGTTGGAGAATTGTATTAGGGACCCCTGGGAGGTCCGAGTTACTTGTTAGTAGCACCATGAGTGTGGCTGGTCTGGGTTGGCAGTTACAGGGTTCGTCTATCTAGGTGTAGAGTAGGCGCCAGCACGGCCCGATAGGTTGGGTCGTGACAGATAGTATTAGAGCCTAGGTTACTGATCTCCCAGTACAAGAGCAAAATGTCGAATAAAGTCCTGCGGATTGGTGTGTTAAAATCCACATCTAATCTTTGGGAAGCTATGAAGCATTCTAGGAAACATCCCTCTTCTTTCTTTCATTTCGTGCGGTTGTTTACTTGCTTGTATGGGTTGAGTCCAATTGGTATCTCTCATTTCCAATTGGTATCTCAGCAAAGTAGAGGGTATTATTGGACTTCGGTTGTAATTAAACTGTAATGACCGGGTCCGTCATTACGGGTAGACCAATCATGCTAAGTTTTAGAGTTAGAAAACTCTGGGTTTGGGAGTTTGAAATTCTGGGCTAGGCTAGCCTCGGCCGGTTTTGAAGCGAGGTAGAGTCTATCTGGGTAAAAATGGGTTTAGGTGTCTTGGATTGAGCTAGTTTTCCACGTAGCCAAGATATAAAGGAGTCTGGAGGACTTTTCAAAATCGAATTTGGGTAAGTAGAACTCTCGAAATCACGTTTGACGTGAAAGGGTTGTTTTGGGACGTCGGGGGAACCAAGTGTGTTATGAAATGGCCAAAACTGGCACATTTACAAACTTTCTGCCTGTGACGAGCGCTGTTTAGTGCGATAGCGGCCACCGCTATAGCGGTAGAAATTACCACTATAGCGGCGGTCAAGGGGCGGTCAACTCACTTAAGACCGCTATAGCGGCAGGTGACCACTATAGCGGGCCGACGATATTTAATGCAGAAACAACTCTCAAAATATCAGAATTTCACAAGTTTGTTTTGGGAGAAGGGCTGGGCGAGTTCAGGCAATTTTCTTCATTCCTCTGCCAAAAATCATTCCTAAGGTAAGGTTTTCGTTCCCCACACTTTGTTCTACGTTTCCTATGTGATAGAATTTCTAGGAGGGAAATTGGGGAAGGTTGGATTGACCTAACGATGATGGAATTCGGGGAAGCAGGGGGTTCCAAACATGTATGTTCTTGGGTGTTGATTTAAGTACGTTAAAATGATCATATGCTGTTTAATTTCCTGTTTTGTCCATAAAAAATTGATAAGACTAGGAGAATTAACAGTGGAAAAGCTCAGGAAAAGGGTGGGATTATCATGGGTGGCCTGGGATTTGGGGATTTGGTATAATTCGGGTAATATACAGGCATGTATGTTAATTGTATGCATTATGTGTTATTTTTAGACCAAGAACGTGAGAGAAATTCAGAACACGAGAAAGCTCGGGTTGAATAGAGCTTGGAGCATTCGAGGTAGGTGATGGCTTTCGTATTTATGCAAATGTGTATATTCATTGTACTCGTTGTCTAGGTAATTGTGTGCATTACAATGCTTAGGGGATTTGTTTGGAATGTCTAAGTTCGGTTTACAGTCTATGTTTGAATGGTTTTTACTTGTTGGTTTTACAAGGGGTGTGCATTCATTCTATTGACTGTTGTTGTTGACATTCGGTTGGCTCGGGTACCACGCCTGGTATGGGTATAACACATGGTTGGCACGGGTACCATGCCTAGTACGGGTATAACACATGGTTGGCACGGGTACCATTCCTGGTACGGATATAACATTCGGGTGGCATGGGTACCACGCCTGGTATGGGTTTACTTTATTGCATCTTGCACTGTTTCATTGATTATTGTATTGCATTGGTTGATAGTGGTTCCGTGAGTGGACCCGATTGTTATTGAAAAGTGCTACTGACTGGTGGTCCTTGAGTGGCCGGGAAACTGTTGTATGATTGTTGAATTGGTCTTGGTTTAGACCGGGTAAATCATTACTTGTGGTATTTGTCTAGAGGGGATTCCAGGGTGGGTCCAGGCTAGATGGTAAGGTATGGTTATGGTTATTCTTGTTAGTGGAATAGAACTGTAAGAGATGGATTCATGCGGTAACAATCTAGGTAGAGACCTGTAGTCTATAGATGCCTGTGATATTGTTGCATGTTTGCCATACTTGTTATTGGATTTTGCGTACTATTTATATACTATTTTCTTGAATAATGGCTGATGATCCTACTAGTACACAATGAAGGTGTACTGATACTTCACTTGTCATTCTTTTTGTGAGTATAGGAAATCTTCCAGCGGCTGAGAGGAGACCTCAGATTTAGAACCGGCGATTCCGATCATCTAGGGTGAGCTAGTGATTCGAGCTACCTTGGGATTATCTCTAGAGTATTAGTCCATTTGTTCGGACTTAAAAACTATTCTTATTTTGTTTGGGGTTGCATCCCCGTACTCTAGATTTGGTATTGATATTTGGTACGATGACTTTCAGTTCCTAGGTGGGAAATTTCTGCAGTTTATTATTAATGATAAGTTTTTGATTAGTGATCTTATTTCTATTGCTAGTTTTCATTATGCTTGCTGGTTTTAGGATGTTAGTCTAGGCAAGGGTGGAACTCTATTAATTCGCTCATCTGGGGGTTGGGTGGGTACCACTCACGACGGGTTGGGTCGTGACAGAAACAAGCAAGAAAAGTTAGAACCAGAAAAGTTCCAATTGGTATCTGTCCCGAGAGGCTGTGGTAAGACATGGATGATCGATTAACGGTCATCCATGGGACTAATAGAGGACAATATATGTGGTTTGACTTTTTTATGGTGCGAAACTTGAAAACTTTTGTGTGTTACAATGCTTGTATGACTTACTTGATTGGTGTGTGATTGGTTTCCTTGCTTTAAAGTTGTGGGCCTAAAGGTAGTCATAATTTGAATTTTTAAAATGCTTGTGCGTGGAGTTAAGATTTCATGTTATTTTCATAAAGGGACTCATCATTGGTTAAGATAGTGAGGGGAAGGGATTTGCGATTGTAGGGAAACTTTGGTTTTAGGACAATCAAAATTTGGTTGGGAACCATAGGAACAATGGGATTATCCCTGCAGGATAACGACAAGGTGTTATTGTGATTAATTTTCTTGTGAAATGCTTTTATGATTGGTGATGATTGGATACTAAGTTTTGACCTGTGCAGTGCCAGGAATAGTCTTGGGGGTTGTTTAAGACCTTGGAAGGATTGACGGGGATAGACAATGATAATCAGGAAGGGGAATGAGTACATTTGCTGAAAATTTTGAATTTCTAAACTATTACCATGAGGACCGCCATAGCAAAACTGCACCGCTACAGCGATCCCGGTATAATGGGATTTTTATCGCTACGATGATACCGCTATAGCGGAGTGATAACCGCTATAGCAGAAGGGAGCGGGGCAGAATGCCTGCCCTATTTTCACCTATTTTTTCATTTCATTCCTAGGGCTTTAAAACACAATCGTTAAGCTGTAAATTACAATGCAAAATGAGTAAATCAGCAATTGAACTAACAGAGTATGCATATAAGGGAAATAATGTCTGAAACTAGCATCCATGTGTGAAAATCAATGGGGGAAAGGAAGGGAAATATTGTCTAGAACAAGACCCAAACGGGGGCGAAAACCAAAAAGCAGTAAATGTCTTAATACAGAGGGGAGGGGGAAGGTCCTAAGACTCATCATAGATAAGGAAGGGGAATTCCTGCCTGTCTTCGGGCTCAAGTGTGGGAAGGTCTTTTACCAGAGTGACGCAAGAGAACATGACCTTGACGGTCTTCTACATTCGGGCAAACATGCGATCCTGGGAGTGCCTCTTCTTTTTCTCTTCATCTAATTCCCTGCGGAGTGTAGCAAAATCCTGAGTGGAAGGGGGATGGGTGGTACCTCCTACAGTGGTGCCCTCTGTGAACCTCTCGACCATAACCAAAGTCTCCTCCACCTATAGGCTAGTAATCGAGGGCTTAGGCTTGGAAAGGGCGGGAGTGTCATCATCATCATTATCGGCATCCTCAACCGGCTGGCTTCTCCCTGCTTCATCCACTTTTATCTTCTTCTTAGAAGAGATCACTTTCACTCGGAGAGGGTCTAAGGGGTCATCTATAGCTACCTCATGGTCGGTATGATCCTCAGGCACCCCAACCCGCCTGCACAACTCGGACACCAAACCCGGAAGATAGGGGCCTTTCCTATGACCCCAGTAGAAGTCCTATCACTCAGAGATGATTTCTTCCCTCACAGTAAGGATAATACCCTGCATAGCACAAGCAATCACCAGGGCCCGGGTATAAGTCACGTCAGTCTTATTGCTCGATGGGTGAATCCTCCAAGATACTAAGTTGAGCCACCTCCTAGCATCGGCGGAGAAGTAAGATCTAGTAATGCCCTCAGGACTGGGCCAGTAGACCTGATCTCCATACTCCTCATCCACTAAGGTGTCCCTCAACCAAGTCATGTCCCAAAGTCGAGCCTTGTCCTTGTAGGCCGCATTGGAGACATGAGGCACTCCTAGCACCTCATTGGTCGTCTGAGAATCCATCAAAACATCCACCCCCCAGATATGGATGGTGGATTGGGCTCGTCCCAACGGACTATAGTAAGAATGGAATAGAACTCCCACACCCAGCCTGCCTGCGCGGGAGAGGAAGCCACTCGCAAAGATTCCCAACCGAACTCTCAAACCCTATGGTAGAAGGCGACTGCTTTTCCATCCACCCCTGTCATCCCGAGCCCCTCTCATAATAAAAGCCTACCCGGTGGATATCTCGAAACCTCTCCTAACTAGCATCGCCAGGGAACCTTACATAATCATACACGTGATACTGTTCCTCAACCATTGATTGGGTTAACCTGCAATGTAGCCAATGGTGGGATTAAAGTTGTTTCAGCCTAAAGGGATGAGGGTCCCGGACTAATTCTCTTCATCTTTTTATATTCGAGAATCATTCTAGGATGAACAATGGGTAAAATTGTATCTATTGTAATGACTGGATCCATCGTTATTCTAGAAACCATAATATCGCAAAATCTCGAGAATGATTTAAAAATATTTTTCATATCAAGCGGGGTTGACGTGATGAAATTTTTTACAATTTTTGAAATTTTGTCCGGGCTAATGTCACTATGCTATTGCGGTATTTATTCTGCTGTAGTAGAACCGCTATAGCAAATAACGTCTGCTATAGCGGGATGACGGGAGGTAGTAGCCTGTTATGCTATTTTAAATAAAAGACTTCTCTTCCTCAGTTGGAAAACATACGAGCGTTTCTCCAAAAACCCTCCTAGGCTGCTCCAAGGATTGGGAGCCATGAGGAGGAGGGATTATGGCTGAAAGTACATGGAACAATGAATTTTGGGATTGTCATCCAGCTGGGAACGCCTTTACGGAGCCATAAATTTGCATTGTGTAGATGCTTGGCATCTAGGTAGGCTAGGTTTTTCTTATTGAGTAGATGGACCTATTTACATTTCATACTTGTTGTATAGAGGAAAAAGGTGAATCCATGCTTATGCCTTCGGGCACGAAGTCTGGTGGATTGTAGTATTGGTTATGTATGGACTAGGAATATGGTTGAATCAGATTTTCGTGTGTCATATTTTGGGTTGTACATATTAATTGGGTGTGGCATAATGATAGAATTCAGGGATTGGGATGTTGGAAAGGTTCGGGGAACCGAAAGAGCTTGGGAAATTAAATGACTATAAAAAGAAAAGGGAATTTCCGAAAATGAATTGGTAGGAAAAGGTAGACTAATTAGCATGGATGAGTTACAGAGGAGGTCTCCCCATTTTGTATTTTGGTCCCTGGAGGAGGGCCAGGATTGGTATATCTTCTAGTATGTGTTAAAGGGCAAATTGGTCTTAGTCTTCGGATGGGATTTAAGTTGAGCTTATGTACCCAGAATGGGGGTAGGTGATGGTTATTGATTTCCATTATGCATTGTATGTTCGTGTGCTTTTGCTTAAGTATTGTATGAGTTGCATGCTTACAGAATAGTTACGAATGTCTAAATGTCCGGATAGCAGACTGGTAAAATAAACTGGGTGTTATTGCTCGTTGGTTTACAAATGTGTTTGTTTTGTTCATTATTTATGATTGTTGGATTCCTATGCAACATTCGGTTGGCTCGGGTACCACGCCTGGTACGGGATTGTAAATAGTTAGCTCGGGTACAATGCTTGGTATGGAATAACAAATGGTTGGCTCGAGTACCACACCTAGTATGAGATCCAAAAATGATTGGCTCAGGTACCACACCTGGTACGAGTTTAATTTATTGAATTGTTGCATTTTTTATGATGGTTCCATGAGTAGACTGGGTTGTTTTTCTGAATTGTGCTTATTTGCATATGGTCCTTGAGAGGCCGGGTTATTATATTTAATTGTGAGTTTTTTCTTAGTGTAGACCAAGTTGCATGTTTGACACTTAGATGTTGTTAGGGGGATCCCGGGGTGGCACTGAACTATGTAATAGGATATATCAATGTGTTATGGTCATGGGATATCGTTAATGGGTGTTGACTATTACGTGCGATTGATAAGCTAAGAGGAAGACCAAGAGTCTAGAGTTGTATTGCTAGTTAGCATTATCATGTTGGAGAATTGTCTTAGGGACACCTGGGATGTCCAGGTTACTTGTTAGTAGAACCATGAGTGTAGCTGGTCTGGGTTGGCAGTTATAGGGTTCGTCTATCTAGGTACATAGAGTAGGCGCCCACATGACCCGGTAAGTTGGGTCGTGACAGTAAAAGGGTACGAGTGTTACCTTGATTTTACGATGTCGGGAGCATAGTGATCGGGAGAAAAGTGGTATTTTAGGTGAAAATAGGGGAGAACGGGGGAGAAACCCATTTCTCACCCCCTTTAAACTGTTGCCAACCGCTATAGCAATCAGCCTCTCACTATAGCGACACCTCTATAGTAAAATAATTTCCGTTATAGCGAAATGATAGATCATTGGGAGCGAAAAGGTTCTTTCCACGTCATTTGAATTTTTTCGCTCTGGTATATTAAGAGATCCTGGTCTCCTAGGGCACTCGATAAGGGTTACTCTAAATTGTTCATTATAACTCGGAGGAAGGGATTCTCTGGCCGGGAGATATCAAAATTAATTTTTTGGTTGAGTTGGGTACATTTATAGATTAAGTGTGAAGTTTTGATGTTTCACGTAGTGTTATGATTTCATTGTCAAGGGGGAGCTATGGGATCCTAGGACTAGTTTCTTCTTTCCTCTCTACTTATGGGATTGTTTGAGGATGAACGATGGGTAAATTAGTATCTGTTGTAATGACCTGTTCAATTGTTATTTAAAAATCACCTCATTATGGGTTGCGAAAACAATTAAAATATGTTTTCAATTTAATTTGGGGTAACACGACAAAAAATTCAAAAAATGGAATTTTTCGGGCTGACGTCATCTCGCTATAGCGAGAATTTTCTCACTATAACTCCATCGTTGTAGTGGCCGATAGTCGCTATAGAGGACTGATGGAGGTAGTAGCTATGAAATGCATATTTTATTTTAGACTTCTCCTCCTCAATTGAAAAACAAACGAGGGTTGCTCCAAAAAAACTTCTTAGGCTACTCCAAAGCTTGGGAGCAATGGAAAAGGGAGATTTTCGCTCGAATGGGGTGAAATCTATGAATTCCAGGCCCACTTTCAATTAGGAGTCACCTTCACAGAGTTAGAAGGTTGTGTTCAGACTTGTGCAGCTGCTTGGCGTTCAAGTAGGCTAGGCTTAATTGAGTAGTTACAGACATGTATCATATTGCATATTATTGTGTAGAATGATGTGAGAATTCATACCTAAGACTTTGGGAACGGAGTCTAGAGGAGTAATGTATTGGTTGTATGGTTGGATGAGATAGAGTTTTGGGTATATACTTGTTGCATTATTGATAGTAGGATTCTAAACCCCGGGGAAAACTTGATTTTTGGGGTGGGTTTGAGGAGTCAAAAATGTTTATGTGTGAATAGATTCCTAGGTTGTAGCGGGTTCCCAGGAGTGATTAAATAAAGAAAAGATGGTGAACAGGAAAGGTCTAAAATTCATAACATCAGGGGATGAATTCCCTACATTGTGTGTACTTTTCCAAAGAGGTCTAGAATACAAACTAACTAAGTCCACGTGCTAGTTGAATAATCCAGGGTTTAGTCTTCGAACAGGCCATCAAGGGTTGGAAGGAGGAAATCGAGTCTGTCGTGTAGGTGATGATTGATTGTTTTCCCAAAATACGTTAGATGTGCATATAAACTATTGCATAGTATTCTGTAAATTGCATGTTTAGGGAATAAGGAAACTTAT
Organism: Jaltomata sinuosa; assembly: GCA_003996215.1. Lineage (NCBI taxonomy): Eukaryota > Viridiplantae > Streptophyta > Magnoliopsida > Solanales > Solanaceae > Jaltomata > Jaltomata sinuosa. The sequence continues at coordinate 116,433 of QJPP01004288.1, forward strand.
GTGAAATGATATATTATTTTCAATCCCGTGTAATGAACTCATTTCAATGCTTGTTAGTGTTACAAGTGTGGTTGTATTCATTGTGTCTGTGATAGTATGATACCTGTGATTTCTTCGGTTGGATCGGGTACCACTCTTGGTATGGGATATCTATCGGTTGGCTCAGATACGACGCCTTGTATAAGTTCTATATGGTTGGATCAAGTACCATGCCTGGTACATATTTGTTTATTTTTCCTTGTGTTGGTTCCATGAGTTAACCATGTTAATTGTTGTGATGCATTTACTTCCTAATGGTCCATGAGTGGCCCGGTTGCTGTGTTTAATTGCTGGAATGGTTCTTCTGTAGATCGGGGTTGCATTATTAAGCACCATGGATAATGTCTTATGGATCCTTGGGTGGTCCAAGTTACTAGCAAGGTGTGGCATAGTCATGGGTGGTCTATTTACTTGTGTAGTCGATTACATCTTATGGTTGTAGAGTCATAGTTGTTGATTTAGTTAATGCGGATTGGTAGTCATGTTCTTGACTTGGTTGTCAGATTAATGACTGGAGAGCTTGTTATAGTCATTGACTTGGGTTGTATATTTCTGTCAATAAGGCTTAGACATGTCGGTGGGGTAGTTGAGTTCGAGTGGTAAATCAGGATATTGTAGCTTGTCTATTAATTGGCTAGCAAGGGTGGATAGTATACTGAATTCTTGAGATTAGAACCAAAAAGGTATTTATTGTGGTCGATAAGATGGGTAGACTTTGGGAAGTCTTAGTGTTATAAGTGACAATTGGTTATGACTAGGATAGAATGGTTGGAGGTCTCCAATTGGTGGAGTTGACAGCTGAATGGAGTAGGAAGCCTTGGGACAACATATATAGGTTCATAGATGTTACTTTATGCTAGTAAAATCTATTGATAAGAACGGGATTTTGTAACTTCATATTGCATGTTCTTTTGGTATTTTTATATGATATTATGTGGTGGATTCTAGTCGATCGATGATGTTTACCAGTACGTGTTATTTGTACTGATACTACTCTTGCTATAACTTTTGGGTATAGTCTTGTTGCAGGATCAGTGACGTTTCTAGGTAAAGACGATGGTGATCTCCAACATCTTCTACTTCTCTCTTCCTAGGGTGGGAGCTGTGTCTTTTTTAGCCTTTATATTATCTTAGAAGCTCTTGTACATGTTTAGACTAGTTTCTAGGGAGGTTTTTCACTTAAGCTTTTGTAAAGGATATTATTGTATTAGTGATTTGGCAACTGGTTTATATATATTAAATGGAATTTTTATGTTCTTATTTATTTCTGTGGGACCATTTTAAATAGGGTGGTAAGGATTCTCCTATCTAGGTGCTTTGAGTAGGTGCCCGCATGGCCCGATAGGTTGGTTCGTGACATAGTTAATAATCTTGAGTTGAAGATGCGTAAGAAATTTTATGAAGCAAAGAAATTAGTTTCCAAATTAGGATTGTCATATGATGGAATTCATTGTTGTGTAAATGATTGTATCTTGTTCTATAAGTATGATGATCATCTAAACAATTGTAAGTTTTGTAAATATACTCTGTATAAGCGGGTTCTCGGTGGAAATATGATTCCAGTTAAGGCGATACACTATCTACCTATCATACCTAGGTTAAAGAGGTTGTACGCATTGATGAGTTCTGCCCTACATATGAGATGGCACTGTGAAAATAGAAGGCCATCGGGTATTTTGTCTCATCCATAAGATGGAGAAGATTGGAAGCATTTCTATAGAACATATACTGATTTTTCTAGGGAAACAATAAATGTTAGATTGGAATTGAGTGCACATGGTTTCACAGTATTCTCTAATAATATTGTACCTTATTCTTGCTGGCATGTATTTCTTATTCCGTATAATATCCCTCCTGAAATGTGTATGACAAGGCCCTACATATTCCTAAGTTATATTATCTCAGATTCTCGTAATCCAAAAAGTTTAATTGAAGTCTATCTGTATCTATTGATAAATGAGCTAAAACAATTGTGATTTGATGATGTAATGACATACGATATATCAACTAAGAAGAAATTTGTTACGGGTGCTTCTGTAATGTGAACTATTAATGCTTTTCCTGTGTATGAGATGTTGTCTGGTTGGATGACTGCTGAAAATTTATCTTGCCCGTATTGCATAGAAAATATTAAAGCATTCACTTTAAAGCATGGCCCAAAAAAAATTGTTGGTTTGATTGTCACCGTTAAATCTTGCCAATGGACCACGAGTTTAGAATGATGAAAAATGCATTCAGAAAAAACAAGATTGAAAATGATCCTCCACTTCCATCACTTTTAGGGCATCAGATTTGGGAGAGTTTTAGTCAGTTGCCTAAAATTATAGATTTGGGAGGGAGTTTTAGACTTCCTGGATATGGTGTTGAACATAATTGGACCAAACAGAGTAGTTACCGTATTAGAAGAAAGGATAATCTTCTATGATATAATCTTGATGTGATGCGCATTAAAAATATTATTTTGATAATTTGTTCAATGCGGTGATGGATGTTAAGGGCTACACAAAAGACCATCCAAAAGCTAGAATGGACTTAGAGGAATATTGTAGGAGAAAGGAGTTGTGATTGCAGGAAATGAGAAATAGTAAAGTGGTTATGCTCAAGGCAAGTTTTTCATTCACCTTGGATAAAAAATGAGAAATTTGTGAGTGGGTGAAGAATTTGAGAGTGCCTGAGGGCTATGCTTTGAATTTGGGAAATCGGGCAGTTATGGATGAAAAACAGTAGTTTGGTATGAGAAGTTATAATTATCATGTTTTCATGGAAACCTTAAGTCTTATCGCATTTAGCCACCTTCCCGATAAGATATGAAAATCAATCACAGAGATAAGTCTGTTCTTCAAAGATTTGTGTTCTAACACTTTGTTGGAGAGTAGCTTTGAAAGGATGCAGCAAAATATTCTTGTAATCATCACTAAGTTTGAGAAGATCTTTCCATGTGGCTTGTTTGATATGATGGATCGTTTTTCAATTCACCTTATAGAAGAGGAACTCCTTGGGGGCCCAGTTCGAACAAGGTGGATGTATCCATTTGAGAGGTAATGATCCTTTATTAGTTTTTGTTATTCTTTCTTAAACATGTATTATATATTAATTACCTAACATGCATTTATATAGGACAATTGGCAAGTGCAAATAAACTGTTAAGCAAAGGAGAAAGATCGAAGGATTAATTTGTGAAGCTTATCTTGCAAGAGAAATTGCTCATTTTGTTCTTACTACTTTGGGGGATGAAGTGTCATGCAAGAGAAATTGGGTCAATCGCAATGATGACGGTGATAGTAATCCTATGTTTGAATCGCTTTTAATTTTTAATCAACCTAGTCGAGGATCTAAAAAATGTCAAAGGTGAGGTTTCACTAGTATTGAAAAGCAATCATCAGTGACGCATATTTTGCTCAATTGTCCCAAGATTCAACTATATATTAAGTAAGTACTGGTGAATTGTGTTATCGAATTACATCAATTTAAATACTAAGTGTTAAATTAATAAAATATCTCAATGTATACTTAACAGTAAATTCGTAAGCATATGGGGTAATGATGCCATATATACAAAGTTTTCCAATTGGTTGAGAGAATATGTAAGTGTGTTTTTTACTCATTTACACTTAATATTGAATCAACAAGTATAATATGCTTATTCACTAAAATTTATAGATTTTTTATGAATATAATATTATTGAACATTCATAATTGGTGAGAGATGTTGCACTTGGGGCTGAAAGTGAAATTCAGACGATGACTAAGTATTGTGTGAATGGTTTTAAATTCAAACTGAAGAAGTTTCCAAGTATTAGAAAACTAATAATAGCGGAGTGTGCATTCAAGGTGATGTCGACAGTAATGGCCAAACTGTTGAATATTATGGTGTCATACAAGAGATTATTGAAGTTAGGCATCCTGGTTGGCCCAAAAAAACATAGTACTATTTTGGTGCAAGTGGTTTGATCCTTCACGTAGAGGTACCAAGGTGAATCAACAACATAATATAATTGAAGTTAAGCACACGAGACAATATGGTCGCTATGATCCTGTTATCATTGCCCAAAATATTAAACATGTATATTACGCTTAATATCTGTTGTACAGAGATAAGGCTGATTGGTGGATGGTTATAAAGATTAAGCCTACGGGTAGGATTGAGTTTGAGAATGTGTTAGATGTGGCATACCAGAATGATATCGCAGTTATTCATCAAGCACTGGATGCTTAGTTGGAAAACAATCTAGAACATCCTCAACGCATATTAGAAAAAGTTTATGATGATGAGATAATCGACATCGCAAATATTGAGGAAGAAATAACTGAGGAGGAATAATGAAAAGTTGAAAATGAAACAACTAAGGAGGAAGAATGGGAGACTGATAAAAATAAAACAAGCGAGAACGAAGATTGGGAGAATATAGACTAGTATGTAAATTTATTTATACTTATGATTATGATTTATTTTAATACTTATGATTATGATTTTCTTGAATACTTATGATTTTCTTTATATGTTTTAATATAAATTTGCATACAGATGTCAGCGTGCCTTGGCAGATTATGAGAGACAACTGATGGAGAAAGATAAAGATATGTGCAAGACCGTCGAGTCTCTCAAAGAATAAGTAAAACACTTTGCAGTTTGCATTAGCATTTTGATACTTTGATAATAATATTAAACTTCTTTTATGTTTTGAAACCCTTTGTAGGTCCTTTTGGTGCATATTGAAAATACAAGTTTTTGCATCTGAAAAGTACATAAAATCGACGGACAGGGACTTTTTTATTCGTTGCTTTTCTGGAATTTCTTTTAAAAATTTCTAGAAAAAGCGACGGACAACATTGCTTGTCTGGAAAAATCAATTAAATTTTCCCAGAAAAAAATACGGACAATTGAGTCCCCGTCCATCGCTTTGTTCTTCGTGTTCAAGAACAAAGCGATGGACAGCGTTGCTTTTCTGGAAAAAAGTAAAAAAAATAAAATCCATGGCTTTTAAATTTGTGTATCTTTCCATCATTTTTAAAGTGACGTTGTTCGTCGATTTTAGAAAATTTGTAACGATCAAATCTGTTGTTATTTTAGAAATCACGATATCGAACCAATTCGGGAATGAGCTTAAATATTTTGGTACTAAGTGGGGTGACGTGATGAAAATTTTTAGATTTGTTGAAATCATTCGGGCTGAAGTCACTCTGCTATAGCGAAATAATTACCACTATAGCGGAACCGCTATGGCGGAAGGCCATCCGCTTAAGCATAATGACGGGAAGCAGTAGCTTGTTATGCAATTTTAAATAAAAGGCTCCTCCTCCTCAGTTGGAAAACATACGAGAGTTTCTCCAAAAACTCTCCTATGCTGCTCCAAGACTTGGGATCCATGAGGAGGAGGTATTATGGCTGAAGGGACGTGGAACAACGTATTCCAGGATCGTTATCCAGCCGGGAATGCCTTCACAGAGCCAAAAATGCATCATTACAGCTGCTTGGCATCCAGGTAGGCTAGGTTTTCTTATTGAGTAGATTGACCTATTTACATTTTGATACTTATTGTATAGTTGAAAATGAGAATCCATGCTTAGGCCTTCGGTCACGGAGTCTCGTGGTTCGGGGTATTGTTATGTGTGAATTGAGGTTTGGTTGGGTATTATCATTGTGTTGTCATAAATTGGGTTGTACGTGTGAATTAGGAATGGAAATGATAGAATTCAGGGACTACGATGTCGGAAAGGTTCGAGGAATTGAAAATCTTGGATATCTAGATGAAATTACTGGTAAAAAAGGGGTCCTGGGAAGGGTTCGGTATAAAAGGATAGAATAACTAGGATGGTTGAACATTTCAACGGTTGGGAGGCTCTCCCCTATTGTAATTTGGTCCTAGGAGAAGTTCGGGTATAAAGAATAAAGGGAATTACTAATTTGTGTAAAAGGGGATGAACGTGGGATTGGGTCTTCTATCGGGACCCATGGTTGAGTTATATTCATGGGGAAAGGGTAGCAAATGATTATTGATTCTTGTATGCATTGTATGTTTGTGTACTTTCGTCTAAGTATTGTACGAGTTGAATGCTTAGGGAATGATTAGGAATGTCTAAGGGTCCTGTTATCACTCTTATGAAATGAACTAGGTGTTATTGCTTGTTAGTTTACAAGTGTTGATTGTTCATTGCTTGTGACTGTGGATTTGTGTGACATTCAGTTGGATCGGGTACCACGCCTGGTACGGGAATACTAACGGTTGGCTCGGGTACCACTCCTAGTACGGGAATACTAATGGTTGGCTCGGGTACCACACCTAGTACGGGAATACTAATGGTTGGATTGAGTACCATGCCTGGTAAGAAATACTAACTGGTTGGCTCGGGTACCACACCTGGTATGGGTTTACTTTATTATATTATTGCATTTTTCATAATGGCTCCCTGAGTGGAGCGGGTTGTGTCTATGATTTATGATATTGCATATGGTCCTTGAGAGGCCAGGTGTTATTGTATTTACTGGTGAATTTAGTCTTGGTGTAGACCGGGTTGCATGTTTAACACTTAGGTGTTGTCTAGGGGGGATCCCAGGGTGGGTCCAGGCTATGTGGAACGGAAATATTTATTGTTGTCTTGAGTGTTGATCATGGTTATAAGATGGACTACATGTAGTTGATAAGCTAGGGGAATATCTGAGAGTCTGGCTTTGTGTGACTAGCTGGTATTATCATATGGAGCATGGTCTAGGGATTCATGAGGGGTCAGAATACTTGCTATTTGTACCATGAGGGTAGTGGGTCTAGATTGATAGTATATGTTGTTATCTCTGGGTGTATAGCCATAGGGGTCGACTAGACCCACATAGTGGTAGTCCGGCTCTTGGCTAGGTGGTTGGACTAGTGTGAAGTGGCTTAGGAAGTCTAAGGGTAAGGTGACTAGAGAATCCAGGTGATAAGTGTGACTCGAGGAGACACATATATTGGGGGTAATGCTAGAGTGGTGGAGTTGGCCACGAAAGAGTTAGGAAGGGTTGAGGTAGGGGGTATAGGTAAACGGTCGATTGAGATCGAGTCTGGTAAGGGTGGAAGTTGGAGGATAGAACTACCTTGGTTAATTTTATGCTTTCCCTGATTTTATTATATGATGGTATTAGTGGATTCGGGTCGATCGATGATGCCTACAAGTATGTGTGTTTGTACTGATTCTACTCTTGCTATACCTTTTTGGGTATAGTGTGGTTGCAGGGTTGGTGATGTTTCATAGGTTCATGATGGCGGTTGTAAAGACCGGGTCCGTAGTTACGGGTAGTCCAATCGTGCCAAGTGTTAGAGTTAGAAAACTTCAGGTTTGGGAGTTTGAAATTCTGGGCTAGGCTAGCCTCGGCCGATTTTGGAGCGAGGTAGAGTCTAGGGAAATTCGGGTAAGGATGGGTTTAGGTCTTATGTTAAGCTAGTTTTCTGCGTAGCCAAGACATAAAGGAGTCTGGGGGACTTTTCGGAATCGCATTTGGGTTAGTAGAACTCCTGGAATCGCGTTTGACGTGAAAGGGTTGCTTCAGGTCATCGAGAGAAGAAAGTGTGTTGCGAAATGGCCAAAACTGGCAGATTTTTGGACATTTTGTCCGTGATAAGCGCGGTCAGGCGCGATAGAAGCCAATGCTATAGCAGCGGTCAAGGGGCGGTCAACCCACTTAAGACCGCTATAGCGGCAACCTACCGCTATAGCAAAGCGGGGACCGCTATTGCGGGCCAACGGGGTTTTAATGCAGAAACATGACTCAAAGCTTTAGATTTTCACAAGTTCATTTTGGGAAAAGGGCTAGGCGATTTCCAGGCGTTTTTCTTCCTTTTTCCATCAAAATTCATCCCTAAGGTAAGGTTTTCGTTCCCCAATCTTTTGTATTACATTTCCTATATGGTAGAATTTCTAGGAGGGAATTTGGGGAAAGTTAGAATAACCTAGGGATGGTGGAATTTGGGGGAGGAAGGGGATTCCAAGCATGTGAGTTCTTGGGTATGGGTTAAAGTATATTATTATGATCATAGGTTGTTTAATTCCCTGTTTTATCCGTAAAAAAATGGTAGAACTAGGAGAATTAACGGTGGAAAAGCCCGAAAAAAGGGTGGGATGATAATGGGTGACCTGGGGTTTAGGGATTTGGTATAATCCGGGTAATGTGCAAGCCTTGTGTGTTAATTGTGTGTAATATTTGTTATTTTTAGACCAAGAATGAGAAAGGAATTCCGATATAAAGGAGGCGAAACCATGGAATTCGGGCCTGTCATCCATCAAGGAACACCTTCACAGAGCCAAAATTTGCACTGCGCAACTTCTCAGCATCCAGGTAGGCTAGGTTTCATGATCAGTTAGACCTATTTACTTGCCGTACTTGTTGTATAGTAGAAATGGAGAATCTATGTTTTAGGCCTCCGGGCACGGAGTATGGCGGATTCAGGATTGGTTGTGTTGTTTCTAGGATGTACGGAATGGCTGGTCTTGTGAATGGTATTATGTGTTCAACTTATTCATATTATCATGATAAAATTATGGGTTGAGGAACTAGCGTGTCGGAAAGGTTCGGGGAACCGGGAAAGTGCTTGGGAGCACGGGAAATGGGAATAGAAAGCTCCTAGATGGGGTTTCAGGAATGTTTATTGCTTGAGACTTAGTGGCGGTCTGACTAAGGTTAGAAAAGGAAAGCGTGTCGCATGCTTGTGTGTTTATCTAAAAAGGGAAATCGCTAGTTATATGTTAAAATAAAAAGGGCGAACCAGGAAATAGTCTTTGGACGGGAATTGATGGTTCGTAGTTGTACCCGGAAAGGGGTAGGTGGTGGCTTATGATTTTCTGTGAATGTGTATATTCATATACCCATGTCTAAGTGATTGTATGCATTACATTGCTTAGGGAAGTTGTGTGGAATGTCTAGGTTCCTGTTTACAGTCTGTGATTGAACGGTGTTTACTTGTTGGTTTTACAAGTTGTGTGTGTTCATATATTGACTGTGGTTTGTTAATATTCGGTTGGCTCGGGTACCACGCCTGGTACAGGTTACTAATTGGTTGGCACAGGTACCATGCCTGGTAAAGGTTACTAATTGGTTGGCACGGGTACCACGCCTGGTACGGGTTTACTTTATTGCATCTTGCATTGTTTCATTGATTATTGTATTGCATTGGCTGATATTGGTTCTGTGTGTGGACTGGGTTGTTTTACTGAATGTTATACTTAATATTGGTTTCGTGAGTGGACCGGGTTGTCCATTTGAAGGTGCTATTACTGGTGGTCCTTGAGTGACCAGGAATTCTGATATATCATGTTATGAGTTTGGTCTTGGTGTAGGCCGGATTGTTATATCATGTCATTAGTTGGTCTTGGTGTAGGCCGGGTTGTTATGTCATGTTATGAGTTTGGTCTTGGTGTGGGTCGGGTGGTTATATCATGTCATTAGTTGGTCTTGGTGTAGACTGGGTTGTTATCTCATGTTATGAGTTTGGTCTTGGTGTAGGCCGGGTTGTTGTATCATGCTATTAGTTGGTCTTGGTGTAGGTCGGGTTGTTACATCATGTTATGGGTTTGGTCTTGGTGTAGACCGGGTTGTCATGTTAACACCTAGATGTGTTAGGGGGGATCCGGACTATGTAAAAGAGGTTATGAGTTCATGTTTTATTATCATTAAGTGTACTAATGATGGTTAAGGATTAATTATGTTAATAAGCATAAGGATGGGTCTTGGAGTAGATCAGGTAGCCTGTTGACTAGTTAGGTGTGGTTAGAGGATCCTTGGAGGGTCCGGGTTTTGGGATGAGAAAGGGATTCAGACATAACTCTGTTGTGGTCATTGAAAGTGTCAATGGTTGCTAGGTGAGTTGCATGTGGTTTGTAAATATAGAGGAAGACGGAGAGTCTGGGCGTGGTTATTGGTTAATATAACCAGGTGGTAAAGCTGTCCTAGAGGTCTAGGAAAGTTTGGAAAATGGTAGGTAATACTTGGGTATAATATGGGTTTAGTTGGGCAGCTAGCCGGGTCAAGTCTGAATATTTAGTCAAGGTAGTTGACTGGGGTAAAGGTTAAATGTGACTTGGGAAGTCTACGTGACAAGGTGACTTGGGAAGTCCCAGATGTCAGGGTCAAGGTTAAAGGTGAAGGAGGGAGCTATAATATTTATTTCATGTCTTTCCCTATTTTTCATGTATGATGGTAGGAATGGATTCGGGTCGACCGATGATGCCTACCACTACGTGTGTTTGTACTGACTCTACTCTTGCTATACCTTTTTGGTATAGTCTGGTTGCAGGTTGGTGATGTTTCATAGGTTCACGGCGATGAGTGTCTCCAATAACTTCTGTCTTCGATTCCATGGTGGAAGTTGGGTCTTTTATCTCTTTGTGTCATCTTGTAGAAGCTCTTGTACCTGCTTAGACCAGATCCTAAGGGAGGGTGTTTTTAAAATGTTGTAAAGGTTTTTCCGCAATTTGTTTTGTAAACTATTTTCTGAACCAGATTTTTGTAAAGGAAGGATTTTTTGTTATGTATAAAAGGGGCTTGAGTTAACGTTTTAATTTTAATTTCGCATGTTACCTGTTGGACAGGGGGTGAGGGTTCATCAATCTAGGTGATTAGAGTAGGCGCCCGCACGGCCCGGTGAGTTGGGTCGTGACAACGGTGATCTTCCAGCAGCTCCTACTTCTTTTCTATGGTGGGAGTTGTGTCCTCTTCAGTTATGTATCATCTTGTAGTAGCTCATGTACCGGCTTAGACTAGGTTCTAGGGAGGCCTGTCCCATATTGTAAAAATGATATTCCCGCAAGTTCTATAAGTCGTTTATTTTCTAAAATTATTGTAAGGGAAGTTCCATGTATTAAAAAGGGTTTTATTTCTTAATTTATGTTCTTTTCCGCTTTGCCTGTTGGTTCGGGCGGTAAGAGTTCTCCTATTTAGGTGGATTATAGTAGGTGTCTACACGGTCCGGTAGTTGTATCACACCCCGAGGTTACCCCCTAGACATAACAGGGGACTTGGGACCACAAGTGCCCCAAGCTAACCCTTGGTCATAGCATTCTCAAGCATAACAAAAGATAAGCGGAAGCATAATACGAAAACCCAATAAGGAAACACCAATAAGGGTCTAAGGGCCACATAACATACAATATCAAAAAGGGGAACTCGAATACAAACTAAGTATGAAAGCCTCTAGTCATAACATAAGAGTTGCTAGGACAAGACCCTAGCTAACTCGGAGTATAAAAGTAAAGCTAACATAAAGAAAAGCATAACTAGTCCTCGCACTATGAGGACTCACCAAAGCTGGGCGTGAGTGGCCGGGAACTCTAGCCACGAAGCTGTGAAGGGACACCTGAATCTTCATCATCAAAGGATGCAACGCAATATGCGTTAGTACTATGGAATGTACTAAGTATGTGGGATATGCATAGGTCATGATAAAAATATACTTGGAAGCCTGTTTAAAATTGAGATCATGCATAACTTGTGGTAAAACATGCTTAAATTATCCTTGAAGCTGAAATCATGTGGTAATAGTAAAATCTATAATGTAATGACTCAATGCAATATCATAAGCTAAAAACGTAATCATAAGTAGTAAGTTTGAAATCTGAAAGCAAAGAGTCAATACATTTTTAAAGCGTAAACTGTTTCTGTGGGGGGTTATCTAACCGACATAGACCATGTGAGCTACATGGAATCCGATGTATCCACCCCATCGAATTGACTCAATATACCTTGACAGGGTATAAAGGCATTACTTTGGCGTGATCACTAAAACTTATGCCCATACTACTCCCAAAATATACATATAGCTCATATAATACTTGGGCATATCTGATGTCAAATCTGTTTGAAAAGCATAAGGGTATATCTGATACCATGCAATTCACTTAACTTAGGTGGACATATCTAGATGCCACACCTTTCTTTAAACATAGGGACATATCTAATGTCCAAACTTTCTTTAAACATAGGGACATATCTAATGTCCAAAACTGTTGGAAAAGCAAAAAGGACATATCTGATGTCATGCAATTCACAAGTCATGAATCTTAAAGCTTTGCAAGACCATAATTCAAAATATACTATTCTTGCTAAATTCATACTTAAAGAATTAATCATGCAATTTCACATATACATAGAGGCCATGATATTTAATCATGCCAACTTTCTCTTGAAAACATGTAAACTCATAGTTTCATACTAGGAATCAACATTCATGCTTGGGCTTTTAAAACTAATGAGAGAATCATAATCAAATCATGAGTAATCAAGAGGAAATCGTGAATTTAAACATAGAAACTGATTTCATAAACTTTCCCTAATTTTAGATCAAAACCCTAATTTTATAACTTCATACTTCAAGATAAGAGTTGGGGAATTTGGGCACAAGGGTGAAAGAAACCCATTGTTAAAAACTCACATACCTTAGGTTAAGATAACCCACTTTAATGGAAAAGACTTAGGAGACTTGACTTGGAGCTTGGAAACTTTGAGTGAATCCCTTGCTATGGAGCTTGAAGCCCTTACTTGAAGGTTGAGAGGATGAAACTCTTTTTTTTTCTTCTCTTGAAACTTGTTTGGAAGAATGGGAGATAACTTATGCCAAGTGGGAATAAAAACCCTTCTAAATAGGCTTAAAATGACCTAGTATAGGAGTTAAAAGAGTGAAAAATGACCATAATGCCCCTGGGATTTAATTAAGAAAAAATTAGAAAATGGTTGGTCTCAGGGACCACAGGTGGAACGACGGCCTATCGTCCAGAAGGACGGATCGTCCTTTAACTCGTTGTTTCTGGGAACTTGGAAGGGAGACCTATGAACTTAGAACGACAAGCATCAGTGTAGGTTGGGACGATGGCCCGTCATCAAGAAGGACGGACCGTTCTTAGACTCGTCATTTCTGAGAACAATTAAGGGAGCTACTGGAACCTGGACGACGGATGGGAGGACGGGTCATGGAATAGGTTGACGAGTCATCAACCCACTCATGGAATTTAGAGGACTTGGTATGTCTCTGAAGGTGATTCTATGGGTTACACAACGGACCATAGTCCAAAATGATGACCCGTCAAGTCATTCGTGGAAACCGGGCCGAAATACTGAATTTTGATAAACCACGGGTCACTCTACTGACCGTGGTTTTGGTCTACGGGTCGTGAACCAACAAGTGGTTTTGAAGATGAAAATTTTAAGTTTCTGTTCAGCAATGACGAGTTGAAGTACGGACCGTTGTTCAAAATGACGGTTAGTCATTCCCATCCGTCATCACTGGCAGCACTGCAGTAAATTGTCCATAACTTTTTATTCCGAACTCGGATTAATGCGCGGTTGGTGGCATTGGAAAGAAGACTCAATAACCTTTAATTTGGTAGTTACTAGGCCACCTAATTATTTATATTTTAGGAGGAATGATCGGTTGAAGTTGACTCTAGTTTAGACTTACATGAAAACTTACTTTGGTGAGGTGCTTGCGACTTAACTTGATAATAGGAGTTTCTTTTGAACATGATTCGCATCCAAAGCACTCACCACACTAGGAAAATGATTATTAAAC
>QJPP01004288.1:135000-146128 GCA_003996215.1 Jaltomata sinuosa
AATAGGTTTAAAGCGACCTAGTATAGGAGTTAAGAGAGTGGGAAATAACCATAATGCCCTTAGAATTTAAATAAGAAAAAGCTGGAATAAGAAAAAGCTGGAAAATGGTCAATCTCATGGACCACGGGTGGAACGACTGCCCGTCGTCCAGAAGGACGGGTCGTCCTTTATCTCATTGTTTCTGGGCACTTAGAAGGGAGGCCTCTGAACTTAGAATGACGAGCATCAGTGTAGGCTGGGATGAAGGTCCGTCATCCAGAAGGATAGACCGTTCTTAGACTTGTCCTTTTTGGGACCAATTAAGGGAGCTACTGGAACCTGGACGATGGATGGGAGGACAGGTCGTGGAATAGGTTGACGAGTCGTCAACCCACTCATGGAATTTAGAGGACTTGGTACCTCTCTGAAGGTGATTCTATGGGTTACACAATGGACCATCATCCAAAATGATGACCCGTCAAGTCATTCGTGGAAATCGGGCTGAAAAATTGAATTTTGATAAACTACGGGTCACTCTACTGACCATGATTTTGGTCTACGGTTCGTGAACCAACCAGTTGTTTTGAAGATGGAAACTTTAAGTTTCTGTTCAGCAATGACGAGTTGAAGTACGGACCGTTGTTCAAAATGACGGTTCGTCATTCCCATCCGTCATCACTAGCAGCGCTGCAGTAAACTGTCCATAACATTTTACTCTGGACTCAAATTAATGCCCGGTCAGTGGTGTTAGAAAGAAAACTCAAAAACCTTTAATTTGGTGGGTACTAGGCCACCTAACTTTTTTTATATTTTGGGAGGAATGATCGATTAAAGTTGACTCTAGTTTAGACTTACATGAAACCTACAACTCCCCAGTAGGCAAACCAATCCCTATAGCTCGGAATAGCTAGTAATGGGCTACCATCTAACCAATTACGCATAAGAAGCAGAAATAAGCGAAAGCTGAATATAAATATAAGACACGCGGAAGCAACAACCTAAAATATATATACAAATATACTAAACCAACCCAAGTCTTGGTATCGACAATACAGAAGCTTCTAATAGAGTACAAGTGCTAGAAGTAACAAAATACAATATAATTTGTATTTAAAAGTACAAGGAGTAACAGTTCTAAAAGATGAGATACGGTCGTGCCCCGACCATCAGGCACTCACCCTAGTCTCGAATATCCATAATCTGCACGAGTCTCCAACGCGATCAATGGCGAAAGCTCAACTAATATCTTCACAAAAAGTGCAGAAGTGTAGTATGAGCACCAAAACAACGGGTACTCATTAGGTATCATCGGCCGACTGAGCACATATAAAATATAAAAGCAGTAACAAGCAGAATACAAGAAGGCAGTCACAAAAGCAAAGAAGAAGCACAATGAGCTAGCACAGAGAATAGGCAACCAAAAGCTACAAGTAGAACATGCTAGCACAGAGGATACAATTACACAGAATCACAGGTGAAGGAAGGGAGAACACACCTGGAGTCCTTGCACAACAATATAAATAAGTAAAGAGAGAGAGAGTTGAGAAAATGGCAGTATACCGGTAACCTCAAGTAAAGGAAAAATACGGAAATCAGTCTAACATACTCAAAATGGAATCAACAAGTATAAGGAAATCATAACACTAATCTAATCACATGATAGCATAAACAGGAATTCACCTCACAAGTACAACCCTAGGATGGAATAACTAACCCACAATAATCGAGAGATACCACTTAACTCCCAACAAAAAAAGAACCAGAATCTCACACTCTGCTCAGAAGGCCACACAAAAGTGCCTCAATAAGGTAGGACTCCCTAGCCCTCTCAATCATCAGAAATCCCTCAACCAAAGCCTCAATAGGCTAACCATCACTAATCCTTCAAGAACCGAATGCCAATACAAGCTCTAAATAAAGACAGGAATAAATCAAAATCTACCTACAGTCCCAACGGCCACCCATACAATCGAGGAACGCAATTAAGTGAAAACAAACCCTCCAGCTGCCCATACAACCAAAGCGTACAATCAACAAATAGCAAACAAGGGTGGTACCTCAAATGATGTATGTTATGATGCATGATGACCTCAAGGTGAAATAGAACCTCAGTATGTACCTCATTTGATGCCGATCAGGCCCAGCAGGCAGATTCTATGGAAGGACTCAGCCCATATATTTCTACTCCACCGTATACACTTCCCCACGGCATACGCAGCCTGAAGCCCCTGGCCCAGAGCGGCAAGGTCCATGGAGGTCTCGGACCCTATAATAAAACTCGAAATCAAAATGTGTCCTCTGGAATCGAGTACAGGTTCAAGCCAGTGGCTAAGTTTCAAATGTAACTCAAAACATGGAATCTCGTAGTACATGCCCGGCTTCAACCCAGGTCTAAAAAAGTAGTAGTAATATTAAAAGACCCTCTCAAAGAGTGCCCGAGGTATACTCGGGTCTAAATCAGTAAGAAAAGCCTCAGTAACCCTCTCACAGGGTGCCCAGAGCATATCCAGGTCTAAAAACATAAAAAATTAGATGTAGTACTCCGCCCGGCAGAGCCTAGTATCAGTAATAAAATCAAGTCTGGTGCTCTTCCCGGCAGAGACTAGTACCAATAATAAAATCAGTGTGAAACCATCCAAAATCCCCTTTTCTATCATCAACTGTACCAAAAGTGGGCCCCCGGGGCCAAGCAAGTTTAGGAAAAACTATATATAGTGGCTCGCAGCCAAAACTGAAGTAAAACATGTAGGGGAATAGCTGCGGGGACGGTGTCATCCAGGCTCGAACTTCTCTGGGAAGCTCCAATTTGGTAAACCACTATCAAAATAGTAATCTACACATCAAAATAAGACTAACGATACCCATAATGTTATAAACATAACAGGGTCAAAATTCTGATCACAAACAGGCTCGTCAGCCCTGCAACCTAAAATCAGAAACGAAAAACACATTTGTGTTCCTTACCATCCCGGGAGAGCATGCTCAAAATTTGAGCAAAAACGGACAACAATTGGGGCTCAAAATAGCCCGCTCAAGTCAAGAATAAAAGATGGAAATTTTCAAGAAATAATCAGAAATTGGGCAAGAAAGCTTACCAAAAGAACGGAAATTGAGGTCAACACGGGTAACTCTTCAAGCCCACTAGTATGCACAATATGGAGTGGCAGATTCTACTCAATATTCCAAGCTTGGGAGAAGGCAACAATGGTGGAATAAGGAAATTCAAGTGAAGAAGAAGCCTACCAAGGATGTAGAAGCACAGAAAAATTCACAAGCAATTGACTCCCCAAGGTTTAGAATCAAATTAGAACAATTTAGGAAAGAGTTGAATGGGTTAAGAGTGAGAAAGTTGAGCTGTAATGGCTGGAAAAACGAAGGTGAAGCTTTTTATAATTGTTGGTCGCTGGTCAGCGCCATTAGTGCTAGGCCAGCACCAACGGTGCTGAAGGGAGACAGGCGCCTCGGCGCTATCGCTCTAGGAGGGGCGCGATCATGTTTAAGGCTGGCAGGCGCTGAGGCGCGATCGCGCTGGCCTTGGCGCGATTGCGCTGAAGGCTGGCCTGCAACAATTTTTCTGCACTTTTTGAAAACTCCACGGGGTGTTCTGGGCACAATCGAAAACCGATATTCAAAAACTAATAATGCTATTTGAGTGGAAACGATATTTCAGACTCAACGAAATCGATGAAACTTCCATACGAGGTCGTTTCGGAAGAATGTTGACCCAAGTCAACACTAACTAAAGCAAACCGAGCACCCAAAATAAGCCCGGCTAACCCGGGACCCAAACCAACCACCTACCTAATCCAAACTCGACATTCTAGAGCTAATGGCGCTGACAGAATTCTCATCTGAGGCCATCTTCTCCAAATGTTGACCAAAGTCAAACAAACAAGCCCAACTGGCCTGAAAACACAGAATGAGAGAGAATTCCAAGCTAAAAAGGTCCTGAATCCCGACCAAAAGTCCCTCTAGAACAAAGTCCATGCTTCAAAGCTAATGGAACTGCCGGAATTTGATTTTGAGCACGTTTACCAAGAATGTTGATTAAAGTCAATGATTTCAAAAGCTAAAAGCTCTAAAACAAGGAATGGCCAACAAGACCAAGCAAATGGTCCGGGCACCGAACTACCGGTTCCAGCAAGCCATAAATGACTTGGGATCGCTACAGGCAAGTTCTAATGGTAAAAAAAGGGTGAACACGCATAAATGACTGGGAGGGTCATTACAGTATCACACCAAACTAACAGAAGGACTTCTAACAAACACTGGATAGCGGCCTAGGCAACAACCACTACAACCGTTAAAAAATGGACCTACAACCCAATTCTAGAACCACAATGAAACTAGAATTAAAACCAACTAGGAAAAGAGGCTATCAAGACCTACCCATGAGCCCCAACTCTGGGTAATCACCTCTTAAGGACAACTCACCCCATCCATTACTAAAATAAAGCCTATCAAAAAATTACACGCATATACACTACAACTCAAGCAAAAAGGCTACCAAACTAGAAACGGGTAGGCATATAAGCATATACACGAAAAGGGAAATTTGCAATGTGAACAACACTAGCACTGGACGAAGGTAACAAAAGCCATACATGTAGCAACGATAACAGGAACCTCTAACTCTGGCCCACTTAGAGGGGCATCGGACTGATGATGTCTATCACTGGACTGAGAAGTCGATGCTAAAAGCTCGATCGTCCCTCACCGAGGAAAATCTCTAGAATAGTGACCAACCACTCCACAACTATAACAACCCAAAGGAGCCCTGCTCCGACGCACGATGCCTGTCAACTCTAGATGGATAACTGAATCACCTGGCTAATAGCTGTTACACCCCTATTTTTTACACCCACACCCCCGCTAAATGAGATGGTTTTGAAAAAGGGTTTACCAATTAAAGTGACGTTTTAAAAAGGGATTATTTACTTACAGAGTCGCCACTTGGAATTGAGTTTTGGTGTTCCAAGTCACCTTATTAAATCCCCAATCAAAAGGAAAATTGACTCTTTAATATTGGTCTACGAACTAGAAATTCAGGTAAGGAATTCTATTGACCGAGGGGAAGGTGTGAGGCACCCCTCGAGTCCCGTGGTTCTAGCACATTCGCTTTATTGACTTATAAATGGCTTAAATTAACTTCGGATAAATATGTGCCTTGTTTGTCTATGCTTGCCTAACCTATTTTGCTTATTATATTCCTTCTCTTTTTATGACGGGTTTTAAATTAATTCGCAATTCGTTTGCCTCCCTTATAATTACTAATTAATTAATTAGGCCTCAATATTTGATCTAAGCCGTAAAATACTCTTTTATTTCGTAACAAACTTTTAAAAAAAATCATAATTTAATCATCTCGATCAAACTTGCCTTGGTTAATAATGGGACCTCTGAATATAGTTATGGGCACAAAATAATATTCAAATTGAAAATGAACAACTAACAAATTAATATTATGCCTAGTCAATACAGTAGACATGAACTTAAATATCTAAATGAAAACCTTAAAGGACTCTCATTAGAATAGTGAACTCAAATAGCACTTAGGGTTCGTTTGGTTGGGAACAATTTATCCCAGAATTAGTTATCCCGGGATTAACTATTTTGGGATAAGTTATCACACCATATATATGGGATAACTTATCCCTCACTATGGTATAAATGGTGGGAGAAGTTATCCCAAACATGGCAACCAAACAAGATATCAAAAAGTTATCCCTAGACTATTTTTTTATCCCATGACTATTTATTTTTATCCCTCACACCAAACGACTCCTTAATGTATTATCCACTGAAAATATATATCCACCGTATGATATGACCCCTTGTATATTTACTCTAAATTGTCACGACCCGATTTCTTGGTCATGATGGCACCTACAACCCCCGGTAGGTGAACCAATCCCCGTAGCCCAGGACAGTTAGTAATGGGCTACTATCTAACAAATAAGGGAACAAGACGAAGAGAATAGATAACAGGGATATAAATATATACATATGCGGAAACTAAACCAAACCCCAAGACCTGGTATCATAGTATAGAGCCAGAACTACATATAAGGAATAAAAATGATCCAGAACAACGTATACAGATGTCTCCGAATGGTAATAGAGTATATAAAGCAAAAGATAAACTAAAGCTAAGCTCCGATCGCCAAGAGCTCACCCTCAGTCTGAAGTAGTCCCCAACAGATCTCCAAGCACGAATCACAACGATCTAATGGCGATGGCCCACGCTAGGATCTGCACCCAAAGATGCAGGGGGTAGGGGTGAGCACCAAATGTGAAGCATAAGGTACCCAGTAGGTATCATAGGCCGACTGGGCACATATAAGATAAAAGCATAGTAATAGACAGAATAGAAGCAAGCAGTCACAGAAATCAACGAAAGGTACACAGGAACTAGCCCAGAGGGAAATCAACAGAACCATATGTGAGGCCAGTAAGCAGAATATACACACCATAGGCACAGGTGAAAGTAAGGAGTAACGCACCTGGGGTCCTTGCAATAACAGTGTATACATAATAAGTTTACGAAATGGACGGTATACCGGTAACCTCAAGTGTAAGAAGAGGGAAAGAGTAATGATAGGCATGCTCAGAGACATGAATCAAACTCAACTAATCATATCAATCGCAATCCAGAAACTAACAGTTCAGCAGTAACCAATTTCATTCTTAACTGTAACTAGTAATAATTATGTAAGTAAATAGCAAGAGTCTACCTACAGTCCCCCGGCCGCCCATACAACCGAGGAACACAAACAAATGAAAACAAACCCTCCGGCATCCCATACTACCGGAGCGTACAATCAACAAACAACAAACAATGGTGGAACCTCAAACAATGAATGATATGATGCATGAAGATCTCAAGTGAAATGTATCTCTGTATGTACCTCCTCCGGTGCCGATCCGGCCTAGCAGGTAGGTTCCATGGAAGGTCACTGCCCGTATACCTCTACTCCACCGTATACCCTTCCTCCGGCACACGCAGCACGCAGCCCCAGGCTCGGAAGGCAAGCTCCATGGAGGTCCTTGACCCCATACTAAAACTCAGTATCAAAACATGTCGTCCGGAAGCAAGTCCGGGTTCAAGATAGAGACCCAGTCTCGAATATGCATGCCCAGACCCTGTTCAGGACTAAAGTAGTAGGAAAATATCTCAAAAACCCCACCAAGGGTGCCCAGGCATAACCGGGTCTAAACAGTAGAAAGTCATCTCAGGTGCTCGGTCCGACCGAGGCTAAAAATCATCTCAAGTAGCAAGAAAACTCAACTAGCACGCCGGCCCTGCCGAGTCTAGCGTTAATCGTAAAACTGGTGTTTTAAAAGATAATTTTACTTTCTTTTACCCAGGAATATTCACAAGTTAAATCAAACCATTTCTAAATCATTTCCATTAAAAAGGGGGCCCCGGGGCCATGCAAGGTTAGAAAATAGTGTTAGCAGTCCCGAAGCCAAAACCATAGTAAAACATGGATAAAACCTCTTTATATGCATGGAAATGGTATGATCATACACAATAGCTGCCCAGCAGCTCACAATCAACCTATCGACCCTGTACAGGCCCACAGCTACTCAGCAAGCATAACCAGCCTAGAAGGTAATTCTATGGCCGGGATTCGCGGACATTCCCAAAATCCCACCTTCTATGTTCCAGAGTCAACAAGTCCTCACAGGACCACAAGGGTAAATAAAATATATCGGCAAGTACTACAAGCAACGGAGGAACAAAAGTAGGCGGACATGAATAAAGCGGTCGAGGTCTGTGGTACCAACCTAATAAACTAACCCAAGGATGCCCATTAATACAATTTTATCCTATATATGCGGAGTCTAGAGAAAATAAACTGTAACCTACCTGTCGTCCGATGACAAGCTTGAACCTCTCCAAAAAGAAGCTCCGAAATGAAATCAAACTTGAACTCGGGCTTGAATAACTTAACGTAGATAATTGATTTCCTTTCCGAAATTAAACATAACATCAAAATATAATTTCTTCCCCACAATTTCCCTCACTCGTGGGTGTAAGTATATACATATACTGAAGAGTTTATAAAATTGCACCTCGTAATCAAATCATGACGAACAGAAGTTGATTAACATATATGTATCATGAACAAATGTTGAACAAATGAATGTCTTACACATTAATTAATCAATTAATTAATTAACCAAAAAGTCAAGGCATTAATTAGATTCCACCTATATTTACATTAATTGCTGCACATTCCACTTCACTTCCATGTGGAAGTGGAGTGGCACCACACAATTAATTCCATTCCACTAAGTAAGTATTCGGGTATTGCATAAGTTCGTGGTAAAATAAATATAGCTTTTTGAATATACCATAATTAATAGAAAATCATTTCAAATAAAACCTACTATATTATAATAATAATTTTCAACATAACTAGATTTACTATCTCCGTTAAAATATTACAATGTATAAAAACCTTATAAAATAAATACATATACAATTATATCGTAACCAAAATATTTTCCATAAACCTTTAATATATTTTGAAAAGGTAATACTAATATAATTTTCTACCACATTCAACTTTTAAATTAAATATTTTCAAGTACGCACGATTTTGATACACAAGAACTCTCTTGGAACCCTCCCTTATGTTTTCTCACTGTTTCAGAACTGAAATGGAGTTTTAAAACGTGAAGTTGAGGCTTAAAATCGATTTTGACCCGACCCGGTTCGCGACCCGGTTCGCGATCCGGTTTCTGCCAGACAGTCCGCGGTAAAACAGTCATAACCTTTTACTCCAAGATCAGTTGGACGTGAGGTTTTGTGCGTTGGAAACTAGACTCGTAGAACTTCGATTTGGTATTTAGGGGGACTTCTAACTCTTTATATATTGGGAGAAAAGCCCTGAGACATTTTACCCAAAGTTCAGAAAATTTATTAAAGGAACTTACGATAACTTTTGCCGACTTACTTGTCTTCAAAACTTATCATACGACTAAACAAATAGACCCGGCACCGAAATACCGGTCCTGACAAGCTTTAAGTGACTTGGGGCCGCTACAAACAAGCTTTAACGGCATAAGGAAAACGTATACGTGGAAATAACCGGAAGGGTCATTACATCATCCACTACTAAAAAGGACTTTCGTCCTCTAAAGTCAAGGTCAAGGGGGTACCTGAAGGCTCAAACAGCTGCGGATACTGAGCCCGCATATCTCTCTCAGTCTCGCAGGTAGCCTCCTCGACTGGACGGTGCCTCCACTGAACCTTAACAACCGGGATCTCTCGAGACCTCAATCTCCTGACATCTCTGGCCAAAATAGTTGTCGGCTCCTCAACAAAGGATAAATCCTCACCCAACTGAACTGAATCCCACTGCAACACATGAGACTCATCTGGGACATACCGACGCAACATCGAAACATGAAATACAGGATGTATAGCTGAAAACATCGGAGGTAAGGCTAACTGATAGGCAACACTACCAACCTCTGAAGAATCTCAAACGGCCCAATGTACCTGGGGCTAAGCTTGACCCGCCTACCAAATCTCATCACGCCCTTCATGGGCGATACACGGAGAAACACCAAGTCACCGACACTAAACTCCAAGGCACGAAGCCTACGATCAGCATAACTCTGCTGCCTGCTCTGAGCTGCCCGAAGTCTGTCCAGAATCACTCGAACTCGGTCTAAGGAATCTCGAAGCAAATCTGTGCTCTGTGGCCTAGATTCAGAACCATCAAACCAACCAATCGGCGATCTACAACGCCTACCATACAAGGCCTCAAAAGGTGCCATGCCAATGCTCGAATGGAAGCTGTTATTATAAGCAAACTCCACCAAGGGAACAAACTGATCCCAAGAACCTCCAAAGTCAAGAATACAGGCCCGAAGCATGTCCTCCAGAATCTGAATAGTCCTTTCGGACTGGCCATCTGTCTGAGGGTGGAAAGCGGTACTAAGATGAACCTCTGTACCCAAATCTCGCTGAATAGCCCACCAGAACTGAGATGTAAACTGAGTGCCCCGGTCTGAAATAATAGAAGCTGGGACCCCGTGCAACCGAACAATCTCACAAAGGTAGATCTGAGCTAACCTCTTTGCGCCATAAGAAGTCTGAACCGGCAAGAAATGTGTTGACTTAGTTAGCCTATCAACAATCACCCATATGGAATCAAACCCATGAGAAGTACGAGGCAAACCAACAACAAAGTCCATAGTAATCCCTTCCCACTTCCATTCAGGAATGGGAAGTCGCTGCATCAAACCACCAGGTCTCATGTGCTCAAACTTAACCTGCTGACAGTTCAAGCTTCGAGATACGAACTCTGCTATATCCCGCTTAATACCACTCCACCAGTAAAGATGTCTCAAGTCTCTATACATCTTTATTGTGCCAGGGTGAATGGAGTATCTAGTACAATCTGCCTCATGAAGTATCAACTGAATCAAATCACTAATCCTCGGAACACAAAGGCGACTATCAAACCTCAGAACCCCATCTGAATATAGAGTAGCCTGGCTGGTCTCACCCTGAACAACCCGACCACGAAGGTCACACAACTGCTGATCCTCAAACTGACTGCTCTAAATCTGATCAATCAAAGTAGAACGAACCTCAACACTGGCGAGAACTCTGCTAGGATCCGACAAGTCAAGCCTAACCAAACGGTTAGCCAAGGACTGTATGTCCAAGGCCAATGGTCACTCTGAAACTGAAAGAGAAGCTAGGCTACCCATACTCACTGCCTTCCGGCTCAAGGCATCCGCTACCACGTTTGCCTTGCCCGGATGATACATAATAGTGAAGTCATAGTCCTTTAGTAACTCGACCCATCTCCTCTGTCTCGAGTTCAACTCTCGCTGACTCGTGATATACTGAAGACTACGGTGATCGGTGAAGATCTCACAGTGAACTCCATATAGGTAATGCCTCCAGATCTTGAGCGCAAAAACTACCGCCGCCAACTCTAAGTCATGAGTGGGGTAGTTGCACTCGTGAACCTTCAGCTGCCTCGATGCATATGCTATTACACGACCCTGCTGCATCAACACACAACCAAGACCAACCCCAGAAGCATCACAGTACACAGAGAAGCTCTGACCCTCAACCGGCAAAGTCAAAACTAGAGCTGAAGTCAATAAGGCCTTA
>QJPP01004289.1:0-56037 GCA_003996215.1 Jaltomata sinuosa
AAAAAAAAAAAAAAAAAAAAAAAAAAAAAAAAAAAAAAAAAAAATAGAAAAACTAAAAAGAAAGGAGCTAAAAATTGAGTATGAAATTAGATTATGGTAAAAAAAAGTATAATATGATTTGAGAAAAATAGACAAATGAACAAAAAAGGAGGAAAAATTAAAGAAAAAAGAAATAAATGAGAAAAAAAGAGTAGAAAAAATAAAAAAATATAGATGAATGATTACAATATTAGTTATGGGTGAAAATCGTTTACATCCCCTAACTTTGCTTTAAAAATCAAACACCCCTCTCAACTTTGAATAATAATCATTCTCCCCCCTTTATCCTATGCAATGTCTATTTATCCTTAATATTTTTAATTTTTTATTTATGTAATATCTTTTTATATTATATATATTTATTTTTATCAACCTAGGTATTTATTATTTTTAATTAAATTTATTAACATTATTAATAAAATAATCCTTTTACAAACTAATCAAAAATCTAATGCTATTTTTTATGATTGGTATTTTTATATTATATGCATTAAGGCATTTGGTCGTAAAAATAAAAAAAAACTACTTTATTTAGAAATTTTGGAGTTGAAGTTGTGTTTGGCCGTACCTTTTTTGAAAGACTTTTTAGAAATCAAAGTGTTAAATATAACTAAAAAGTGAAAAAGTGAGATAGAAAAAAGTGAAAACAAGTATTTAGGTGTTTTCACTTTTTCAAATACAACTTCAAGTTGTATTGGAATTTTTTATGGTCAAACAATATTTTTTTTTTGAATAAAGTGAAATAATTTTTTGAAAAATAGTGAAAAATTCTTATGGCCAAACGGGCATGTATGTATATATGTAATTATGTATATAGATGCATGTTTTAGTTCTTTCTTTGTTATTCTCTAATGTCTATATAGATTAACGAGTTTTGGTTGTCAATAATGAAATATTTTCTAAATTATAATTTAAAATTTATATACAATAATATATATATATATATATATATATATATATATATATATATGTGTGTGTGTGTGTGTGTGTGTGTGTGTGTGTGTGTGTGTGTGTGTGTGTGTGTGTGTGTGTGTGTGTGTGTGTGTGTGTGTGTGTGTGTGTGTGTGTGTGTATGCACCTCTATTTTTAATTTTTTTTATTGTTTTACATTACATGCATTGAAATATATTTATAAAGTTAAAATTACCTGTTATTTTCTTGTATAATTATATATTAGAGTTTTGATTATTATTAATTAATTTTTTATTATTTTGCTCATTTATTTCATTATGAAACGTCATTAATTTACATACTCAATTAATATTTTTCACTTTTATTTCATCTAAGAAATAATATTTATTTATTTTTGTACAAAATATGTTATATAGATTTTAGAAAATAAAAATTGTGATTACAAAGAAGTTTTTTAAAAAAAGATATAAAGCTTGATAATACAAGGGCAAAATAGGCATTTAAAAAAGTCAATTAGGATAAAAGGGGGAGGATGATTATTGTTCAAAGTTGAGGGGGGTGTTTAATTTTTAAAGTAAAGTTCGGGGGTGTAAACGATTTTCGCCCATTAGTTATCTTTTGTTGTTATATATATATAAAAAAGAGTAAAGAAAAATAATTAAAAAATCATGAATAAAAATAAATTGTGGAAGAAAAAAAAAATTAGAAAAGGAACAAGAAATTAAAAAAATTAAAAAACAAAGAGAAAACAAACAAAAAAAAGGCAAAATTAATTATGCTAATGAAAAAAATAAAATAAGATAATTTGTGAACAAAATAAATGAACAATAAAGGAGGAAAAAAAATAAGAAGAAAGAACGAGAAAAAGATGGGGAATAGAAAAGAAAAAAATAAGGAGAAGTGGAGAAATAAAAAATAAATAACTAAAAAAGGAGAAAAAAGAGAGTCAAAACTTAGGATGAATTAGATTATGGTGTAAAAAAATTATAATTTGAAAAAAAAACTAAAATGAACAAAAAAAACATAAAAAAAGAAAAATAAAAACGAGAAAAGAAGAAAAAGGAAAAGAGATTAAAAAAAAGGAGAAAAAAAAGGAGAAAAGAAAAGAAGTAAAGTAATTAAAAATAAAAAAGAATGAAAAGGGAGCTAAATGACTACAAAAACAACAAGGAAAAGGGAAGGGAGCATTTTCTATAATTAGTTAGGGGGTATATTTTGTAAGGAGGTATTTGGTTGTAAATAGTTTGCTCATATAGAGCATGCATGTATTTTTCCCCATCTTTAAGTCTTTTTGACTTTTAAGCACTTTTTTATTTTTGAAAGTGTTTGACAAAGACAAAATGTGTTTAAAAGCACTTTACTTTAAATTTAAAAGATATTAAAAAAAAAAGCTAAAAATCAAAAATTGATTACTACCTACTTTTGACTTTTAACTTTTAGCTTATAAGTCATTTAGAAAAAGTCAATTCAAACACCCTCGTAATCAAATTTAGGGACTTTTGTACGGTTGAAAATATAGTAAGTTAGATATTTAAATTACTTTAATATCTCCTATAATGCGAGTTTGTCCTGACATGGAAATGCCACGTGGGAGCCCTTTTTCATGCCATGACCATTTGATGTTTATACCGTTTTCAAAACTTTTTTTTTATTGTAATTTAGTGCTTGTTTCTCTTCTTTTTTTTTCATTTCTTTTTGTCATTTTGATGATCTCCAATAACTCAAACATCGAATAAGGTAAAAAAAATATGCTTAGAAATGATTTTAAAATATCTTTTTAAATTTATTAGATTAAATGTGCTCGTTCTTTATCTATTGAGGAAAAAAATTGTCCATAACATTTAAAAATGACACAAAAAATGTCCTTTTTTCGCTTATAGGATCAAATTTTTCCCTAACTCTATTTTCATGCTTAAATTCAGATGGGTCTCGTAGATACATTATTATATTGACATGACACATAAATTTTAGAGATGTCTAGATGATCGTTTTGTAAGTTGGAATGTTCAGCTAACACAATGGACACAAGTTAAGGTGTGTCCAGATGTGCATCCTGAAATTGGATTATTTAATTGCCAGTTGAAGCCAAATTAAAATGTCTTTCTATGTATTATGCCTTTTGCATTAGATTTTGCTTAACTAGGTGAGTTTTATGACTTTTGTGTGTATAATCCTACCTAAATAATCTATTTTCTAAGTATAAAAAAAATGTTTTCTTACTATTACGAATATATTTGCTTAAATGACATATTCTAAATCATTGTATTAATTCATGTTAAAATACTGCCTTTAGGAATGTCTCTTCCCAATTTAGATACTATAGTGAATTCAATTAATTATAAGCAATTACTTTTGATAAGTCTTTGTTTCAGCAAGAAATTTTAGTCGATCACTTGTACGGTTGTACCTGTAGTTAGGTATTACAAGCAGGGGCGGCTAATAAGATCGATCGCTTAAAATCAACTTTAACGGAAGACCTTATTTCTTTTGCACAATATTTTTTAAAAAGAAATTAACTTACAAATCTATTATAGGTAAAAGTTGGACCTCATCCCTTCTTAACCAGAGGTTGTGAATTTGAGCCTTATAAATGAAAAAAATCTTGTGCGGGAGACTTTCCTCTTTAATCAATATTGCGTGTTTTAAAATCAAATTAATCGAGAAATTCAATATAGATATCGAACATCGAATGAAAAAAAATTGAGGCTCTTCAAATTGTCAAATCTAAAGCCCTCGCTTTAGTGGCTTGACCCTCTGGCCGACCCTGATTATAAGAAGCATTTTGCTATATTTTCATCTCAATTACTCAATGGAAGGGCTTAATTAGCAAGAATAATCTTGCTAGGTTTAGTCGTGTTAATGTAAACGGGTTCTGTGTTAGGTTAGGTCATGAATGGATCAGGTCATTTTGGGTTGGATTAGAATTTATTGGACCAATAAATAAAAATTATGTGTCTAATTAAAATTTAATTAAATGTCATATAATTATGCGTTAGTGGAGGGATAATTTTAAGCCTTAAAATATCTTAGGGACAAATTTGATCCAATGGAAGGCAATTTTTTATCCCAATAGGTGAGGATGGGAGTAAATTTAATCCAATAGATAAAATAAGGAAATTTCAAAGCCATTTTTAATATGTTAAAGGTATTTTTGACCTTCTCCCGTTCAAATATAGAAAGCCAACCATGAGCAAACTACAAAAAAAATATTAAGAAAATATAGTTCGCCCAACCATGGGCAAACTAGCAAAAAAGAAGTTATGGAAGTGGGTGGCGAACCCATTTCCATAATTATATATATAAATTCTTTAGCAAACAATTGAAATGGAAGGCAGTTAACAGAGGTGGCACCATTTGGGCGAAGTGTCCATTTTGGTGTGTGTTTTTAGAGAGATGCCCTTTTAGTTCATTAAATTGAAATAGTTGCCCTTCTGGAGTCGAACTTGCGCTTTTGCGGTTACCCTTTTCTTTCGTCGTCAACCACCATGTCTTGATTCAAGAATTTTACCTGAATTTTAATTAACTATCTTCAAGGCATATTAATGAAAATTAAAAAAATACCATTAGTTCATGAAAGTAAACATAACCTATTGTATGCTCCCACCATCCCCATTTTATATGAAGGTGTATTACCATTTAAGGAGGCAAACAAACTTTATAGTCAAACAAAACTTGAGTTGATGAAAAGACTGTCGTAATAGTGAAGTGTCTTAATTAAATGAAAATCAAGTTTAAAGTAGATATTTCATGTTTGAAGGTAACACTTGGAAAAAGGTGGACATGACCATTAGGATTTTATGAAACAACCCAATCATTGAAACTAAAACAGAATTAGGAAATAAAGCATTTCTTACAGCTTGTTTGGATGGGTGTTACCTATTGTATTATATTGTTTTGTTAGTTTAAATATCATGGTTATTTTGATCGTTACTTAAATTTTATTGTAGCGCAGTGTTAAATCCATCATTATATAACGACGAAAGTCTCATTTTATGTAACGATCGATTTGGTTTGACTGTGTCGCTATCTTCTCTTTTTTTTCCTCATTTTATCTTTGTTTATTATCCAATAATTCTATTTTATCATTTACTCTATCTTTCTGCTTTTTTTGGGGTATGTTTATCCTTGGAAGTTGGAATTGCTAATGCGTGATATTGTGTAATGAAGGGCAACAATATAATCTTGCATAGACAACATCTTGCAATAACAAAGCACAGAAAAAAAGACATTTTATTCAAAATCTGCAAAGACAAGACCGTTCTTGCAACCGCGATAGATAGATCATAAACTTTGGACCTAACTAAACCTTCAAAAGTTATTATTCTCTTTACCAGACATATGCAAACCCAATTACAAACGAACTAGAAATCTTAGCTCCAAATGATTTCTTCGACCAACTTAGAAAGAGCGTAATACTTAGTGAAAGTTTTTCGGAGCATTATATAAAAACTTCACCTGACATAAGAGGGGGAAAATGTCAATTATGCAAAGTTAGAGGGAAATGTTAGTTTCTAAAACAAAGTTGAGGGGTGAAACTAATTTCCACCCAATATCTATATAATTCTCTCTTGACACCATCTAAACTTCAAAGCTCCTACTTTACCCTTCACCAAGCTCAACTCCCCCCATAAGCATCTTCAAAAATACACACATAGAGTGTTGTCTCTTTTTTTCCCAAGTAAATGGCCAGAAACCCTGTTCCATCATCAATGGACCATTCAGATGAAGAAGATTACATAGACATTGAAGTGAGCTCTTGCTCTTACTTTTCGTCACGTCGTAATTCTCCCCCTCAAAACAGAGAATTTGAGTTTCAAATGTCCTCAATTACCAATAACAAAGAATCCACAACTTCCCCTGCTGATGAACTCTTCTTCGGAGGCAGACTCCTTCCTCTTCACCAAAAAATACTTCAAACAGAGCTCTTTGAACAAATTTTAGAAGAAGATAGCTTTTGCATCAACTTCTTGATCACCCCAATTGGTTCCCCATCATTTGAACTTAATCCAAATGATCAGCACTTGTTTCAATGGTCCACTACTCAACTCACCACTAGTATAGTTAACCATAATAGTCCTAAGAAATTGTGGTCTAAGCTCATTAAACATTCTTTAATCAGCCAAAAGTTCAAAGCTTCAAGGGCATTCCTCAAATCTTTGCTTAGCAAATCTTCTTGTTGTAGTAAGGACATGAATGTTTCCCAGAAAACAATCCCATTAAGAAATACTACTTTGTCTTCAAGGTCATTCTCAGCAGCAGAGATGAAGTGGAATTCTCCAACAAAATGTATGTCTTCGAGGTCATTCTCCGAAGCAGATATCAAGTGGCAGCAGAAATCAAGACATGGAAGTTCAAGGTCTTCCTTTTCAACTAATTCTTCCTCATCATCTAATTGTTCCTTCAACTCCAATAATGAGTTCAATTTCCTAAAGAGAAGAAGCAGTTTTACTTCAGAGATTGAAGGTTCAATTGATGCTGCTGTTGCTCATTGTAAAAAGTCCCAAGACCCTACCATATCAACAAACAAATTGAGTGTGGCTGGGCTTAAATAGGACATTGACAACTCCCAAGAAAATGAGTTGTGATCTCCATAAATGGAATTCCGAAATTCTTCCCCGTGAACTAGATTTTGAGGTTGAGTCCATTTCTTGTTTCTTGCTTATAACTAGAAATGAACCTTCACGAGTTGAGTAAAAACATTTAGCCTAATTACTCCCCCAATGCAAACTAGACCCATCGTTCCCTATTATTGTGTTTCTCAATATTGAGCTCCCGTGTTATGTTACTGAACTTGTGGGAAAGTGTAAAGTCCTAGGTGCTAAGGGGCACAAGAGTGTCAGAAATTTGTGAGGGTATAAAACTTAAATCTTATATTCGTAAAGTTTTAAGGGTTAGAAGAGAGGAGTAGTTTGGAATAAGTTGGAAATGTTTTAAGGAAAAAAGACGATTGTAGTCACACATGACCTAACTTTAAATGAACATATCTTCCGATGTATAAAAAAACTGAGCAATGAGCTATATATCAAATTGTATCGCCTTAACTCTAGTTTCCAATGTTTTACTATTTGTCATTTCGATATTCAGACATCAGTTAGAGGCTCATGACTTGTTAGTGTATTTTAATTTTTAGATATTTTAGCGTTGATTTACTATTTATCTTTCAAATTTAAAAATGTTATTAATAGCTATTTGAATGTTACATTTTGCTCAAAGCTTCAGCTTACATTTTACTCTGTTATGGAGTTGCACAAAAAACAAATAAATCTCATTTCTAAGCTTTTTTTTTAAAAAAAAAAAGGAACAAGCATATATGTAATTTAAGACATACACTAAATGCATGGAAAACAAACAAATTTTAAAGACAAAGGTAGATATTATAACAAATTCATAAAAATGCAATTTAATTAAATGAATTTTAAATTATAATGAAAAAGTTTGTCATTAATGACGATCAAAACTTAAACTCTACATACACAACAGGAATAAGAGAAAAATAACTTCAATGCCTTCAACAGCTATATTCGAGCGAGCTCCTCTGAGTACATCGGCACCTCTCTCCGCCATGGTCGCCGCTATTATGGTCCATTGCAAAGTCCCACATTGGTACTACAAAGTGCTGATATGGAGTACTTAGTCTTAGCTTGAGTTCTCCCACTTTAATAGCTAGCTTTTGGGTTGTGGTTCTCCGTGGATCTAACAGTGGTATCAGAGCCATCCACAGCCCTTCGTGGCCGTCATACCTTGGATGGTGACACTGGTATGGCAGCGTTTGCCCGAGTCTAGTAATGTTTAGCACACGGTCGTCGAGGACGACGAATGCGGAGCTGGTGGTTTGTTATGGTCCATTGCGAAGTCTCACATCGATACTACGTACAAAGTACTGATGTGAGGTATTTATAGCCTTAACTTGGTCTTTCCCACCTTAATAGCTAGTTTTTAGGGTGTGGCTCTCCATTCCTGGAGCAAGTTGCTTACCTTTGAGCAATCCCCCCCACCCCCCAACATTACAAACACAAACTCTAGCTCATCCTACGCCTCTTCTCTACAAAATATGATCCCAACTCTGACAATGACCAAGTCAACTTTCCGTCCACCTGATTTTCACAAGGGTAAACAGGCAGCCTTTTTCACTTTGGAAAATCTCAGCTCGCCAATGATTGTCGAAACACGCTTATTGGTACGTTTTCTCATGGTCGTCCTTCTATTGATGACATTAGACGTGATTTTGAGGCAAGATTTGTTCTAAAGGGCTCGGTTAAGATTGGTCATTATAATGCTAAACATATCTTTATGGATTTCTCCTTGAAAGAGGATTATCTGGATATTTGTGCTCGGAAGAAGTATATGGTTCTAGGATTTTTGATGCGACTAACGACTTGGACTATTGATTTTAATCCGGAGGAGGAAACCTCTCTCACCCCCTGTGTGGATACAATTACTCAGCCTCTTCAAAATAGGATTACTAATGCAAGGAGGGAACAAGCTACAACTCCTCTTGCTACAAACTGAGCTCCCATTCTTGAACCTCCTAATGCTGTCCAGAATATTGCTTCTTCTAGCAATAACCCTACTGATGTGCTCATTTCTCACAAGGATGGGGCTAAGGTAAATCTTGGTGATGTAGCTGCTACTGGTGTGGCTGAGGTGAACAATACCAAACCTGCTGAAATCTCTATGCCTAAAGAGGTGGCTTCGGGTTATATGCTTGCTGGAAAATCTATGCAGAAGGAGGTGAATCAGTACTATGTTAATACTTCTATTCCTAATACTAGTTCACAGGCTCCACAAACTGATAAATGGCTTAAACAACATGAAAACTAACAAATTTTCTTCTATCACAAGAACTTCAAGCACAAGAATAATTTGAATAGACAGGATACAACACCGCATAAAGACTAAGCTGAACAGAAAAACTGTGATGAAGTGGGTTGCAAGGCTACCTAAGTGCAGCAACCAACAACAGAATCGGACACAAGCTACAGATGTTATTCGTGATATTGTGCAGAACTATAAGGCTAACAGTGGATTATGGAATCGCTGATGGTAGTAAGGAGATTGAGGTTGGTAAGGTGCATTCTGAATTTCATTTTCCAGCACTTAATCTGTTACAACCTCAAACTCTTTTCAGCTTCTTGAAGAGAATATTATGGAATGGGAGCTATGTTCTTCTAAGGGGGGTTGGTAAAAGCTAAATGTGCTTCATATATTTTGCTTCGTCTAGCAATACTTCTGGGGCTAATTTTTTCAATGAAGGGGTTATTGGACCTCAAAGTTCTTTCGATGACGCTAACATTCCTCCAACTGCCAACTCAAAAGATTTTGCTGAAAACTATTATCAAGATAAACCTCTTAAGCTTGACAGTGAGTCTGCCACTAAGTTGAAAAGTGATACACCTTCTACTCTCAATAATTCTTCTCCCATTATTTCTGGGACTACACCAAAGAATGTTTACAATGAAGTTCAAGGTATTAACCTTGAAGTCCAATTATGGAGTCCTAGTCTTTTAGTTGATGTCCCACTTCAAACTGTAGCTCCAATTGATGAGAATTCTAACGGGAATCAAATCAACAATGAAGAGAACAATGACGATGAAGAGAGTGAGTATGATTCTGATTATGGTGAAGAACAGGAAAGTGACAGTGAGGTGGATCTTGATGAAGAATTTGAAGAATGTCATGTTGATGTGTTTGCTTCCAAAACTTCATGACTAGGTGAAAAGGTGGAAGATGCAGTGTCTCTGCATAGACGGTCTTTGATCCATAAACCTATTTCAATGAAAAACTTCTTTCCTTTTTGACACACTTACCAGCTAATGTGAATGTGATAACATGACCTGACGCAAATGATTTAACAGTTCTCATGTTATACAAAAAATAGGTGTATAAGTAACTTACTTTCTCCTAATGCAAACTTTACTTTCTTCAATTTGATAAATAAGAAAAAATTGTGTATTCCAAAAGAATTCATCTTTACTGATTCACATAGCAGAATTTCACAAGTAAATGAAAAAAAATACAGGCACTTTAAAGAGGGAAAAGATTTTCTTTATTATCTATGCCTTATCGTTGTCATTACAACATTTTGCCTCATGTTTTTAGAAATATATAGCGATGTACAGCAACCTTCTAAACTTAATATGTTGCACTTAATAGTAGTCCGCATAAAGGTATCACTGAAGTTCCATATCAATTATTCACATTCTTTTGATAGTGACATAGCAGGTCATCTTCTCACTATGTGAGATCATACCTTACTGATACCTTAACAGGGCAAGCACATGAGAAAACTAAAAAGTATCAACATATGAGAAAGTGTAATACGTAGAAAGACTTCAAGACTGGGATTTCTGCTAGTTACCTTGCAGAATAAGTATTTCTGCTGCGAGACACATTAGGCAATACAGGTAATTATGAACTCATCCTCTCACAAAAAGGGGCAAATATAATCTTAAGATTATAGAATATAGAAAGACTCACATCAAATGTAACAAAATTTGAACTGGCATTACTACTTCAGCCGAAAAATCCCATCTGCACCAATTCACAAGAATAGAATATCTGTAGGTAGTGAAAAATAATGTTATAAGAATCTTAAATGCAACAGAATTTTTCTTCCTTGCAAACTATGGTAACCTATGTTGCTCGGACTCTTAAAAATGTCATTGGGTGCGTGTCGGATCCTTCAAAAGTAGTGCATTTTTGGAGGATCTGACACGGGTGAGGCAACATTTTTGGAGAGTCTGAGCAACTTAGATGGTAACTACTTGAAAGCTCGGAATACAACACATTGACACTTCACTGACTTTTCTGATCCATTTATCGCCAGCATCAACAACATTGCTAGAGCTTCAAAGAACCCATCACCACTTAAATCCAGAATTCTGTCAGACCTTTGATCCCTTGTCTCAATTAGGAGAAGGAGCCTATGCTAAATAGTCAATCGTAATCGGTAGTTGGTCTTTAAAGCTCACCAAAATCAAGGTTGAAAGCGAAGTAGATAGGAGAGAAGTGTAACAAAACTTGAGCCACAGAAAGTATGACACTCATCTTTCATCAAGATATAAAAGAAAGAGTCCTTTTTTCTGTTACTAAAAATGGAAAAGAGGAACCCAACACCAAAGATCAATTAAAGTAACAGAATTATAAAGAAAGAATAAGAAATCCGACTGTGAAACTGACGACTAAGTACTGGATTGTAAATTTCATCCCACACAAGACTGCCTAACAAAACAATCAGCATTATGGGACTCCAAATATAATTTGGTGTTCACATCAACATTAAATTATTTATCAATTTAAGATTGATGATTATAATGAGGATGATGTAGGCCATACGATCAGCTTGACGAAATACAAAGAAACTGGAAATCCTTAGTTCAGTGTAATTTTGAGTATTCCTAAGAGAAAACCATTCCTAACTCTATCCAAGAGGAAATAAGTGTTGTCCTCGGAAAACTGCATTCAAAATTTTTCTCCCAAAGTTGCAGTAAACATGAAGCAGATTTCATAGTTATAATACAAGATACTGGAAAAGAGCGGATTTTCATTAATTATAAATTGTAAAAATCGAAAAAGTTTGAACCCATCATAAACTAAATAGTTTGGCAAGAAAGCCATAAAAAATAAACCCAACTCTCAATTACTGCACAACAAAGTTTTGATTGAGAAAGATGGAACAAAGCTGAAAAAGTGGTTGGAAGAGACAATCATGCTGGGATCAGGGGATGATCACCAGAAAATGAAAAGAACGTAAAATATTACAGTTAAGGAATTTTTTTGGCTGGGTAGGTGGCATAAGACTGCACCAGTAGGGGCAAGCTATTTAGGTCTCTACTGTTTTATATATATAAAAAGATGTTGTCCCTTCTATACGTGCACCCAATTCATTGACCACTAGACCACGTCCTAGGATGCAACTATTTGGGTCTCTAGTAAGAGCATAGAACCTCCTATATGATGTAAAATAGGGGATAAAAAGAGAAAACTTGTCTTGAATTGGTTATAGACAATAAACAGGAGGGCTCCATTTTAGGCTACTAGAACTAAGGTACATCACTACATGAAATAAGGAAAGTTACCTAAATACTAAGATTCCTAATTATGACAGAATTAAGAAGAATATTTTATACTATTTATCAAAGCACGTAGATCAAATGTAGAAAATTCTAACATATTACTAAATGAATTCTCTTTGACTTCTACAACAATCAATAATTATAAACAAAGAGTCAATGGCTCTCCCTTGGCCCCTTGGTGAGTCCCCAAAAGAAAGAGAAATCCTAAAGTAAAAATCAAGTACGAAAAACATCATTATATTTTTCTAAATCTAAAATTAATGTAATGCTGCAGGCCTGCAGCTAATAGCCTAATACAAAACCTATGGAGCTATAGACTAGAAGCAGAGAAGAACTAGACAAAAGGCAAAGAAGGATAAACTATAAATGCTTTGCACGTTTAAAGCTGCATTATGAGAAACTTCTCCCATTTCATGGTTTCCCCATCTACAGGAACAATATACTACTTCTAACAACATGACTAGCATCTCAGAAATATCCCTTTTCATGGTCTCCACAAAAGCAATATGCAAATCCAAATAAAATGGACTGATGTTCAGAAATACAAAGGAAAGCAAATAAAATCAAAAGCAGTAGCACACATCACATGTCCACAAAAGAAAATTATCTCCGGGAAGATAGCCAATGTATGAGTAAAAGAGCTTACAAGTTACAACAATCTCCAGTAACTCTAAGCACAGCTAAAATTACCGAACAATCAGATGGTAATCACAAAAGATAAAACATACGGCAAAATGTTATGGGGCAAATGTTATGCAAGTATTATACTTAAAATGAAAAGAAAAATAGCAATCTTAGTACGACGAAGGCTACATTCGTAAATAAACATTGCTTTATGGCTAATACGTAAACTATCTCTTGACCTTGAGCGGCAAACACGTGTTATCCTTGCTATAGTATGTAGACACGTCTTCTAGCTTTTCCCTTTCTCCATCTTCGTAAGTCTTAGAGCTTCTACTGACTACCAGTCATGCAAGGGAATCGCCATAATCTTCTCTTGGGGTTCAATTGAGGTAACTCAGTAAATCACCATTCTCTGTCCATACCCTTTTCAGCAAAGCAACCTTAGTTGATCTCTTGAAAATTCCCTAGAGACTTTCTTTTTGGTTTTT
This sequence comes from Jaltomata sinuosa, assembly GCA_003996215.1. Taxonomy (NCBI): domain Eukaryota; kingdom Viridiplantae; phylum Streptophyta; class Magnoliopsida; order Solanales; family Solanaceae; genus Jaltomata; species Jaltomata sinuosa. The sequence continues at coordinate 13,139 of QJPP01004289.1, forward strand.
CAATGACAGAACAAGGCAAACAAGAAAACTGCTCTCACCGATTTTCTCCAGGATTCAAGATTATTCAGGTGGTTTATTGGGTTATTCCTTGTCTTATTATATCGTTATTAGTTGATAGTTTCATGTGTCTCTTACTATGTTTATACGGAAATCAATTTGTTATTAATTAGTTTAATTCCTCCACATAAAAAGCTTCCCCCATTGTATCAAATTGTTGATTTTGGAGGGTAGCATAACTATGTAGTAGTATTGATGCAAAAACTAATCAATTGAAGCAGTGCACATCAGTTGAAATTCAAATACAAATTGCCACAATACTGTCCATCTGAGTTTCCAAATCACAAATTACTTAATATAATTTTCTGACGAAGGGTGTTCGAGTGGCCACGCTTCACTACATGCGGCTACACCACTGCTAGCAAAGCAAAAATCAGTCGTACTTGAAATACAAATTGCCATTAACACTGTACATCTTAGTTTCCAAATCCCAAATTACCAAATACACTTTGCTTTATTGATGTACTACGGTGTTAAATACAATACAAACAGAGACCCGACAGATAAGAAATACACGCAAGTAAACCACTAAGATTTATTCGCAATAGGAAGGAAACCCTAGATCCAGATCGAATAGTTTTTGCATTTTAAGAAATGAGAGTTCCAACAATTGAGTACTTAGCTTCGAATTTCTTCTCCCAATCATTGAGAACACCCATCTCTTTCTCGGAGAGACCATCAAGAGATGGAGAAACATCTTCTTCGTTCTTGCTCATTTTAGCAAGTGCTCTGCTTGCATCTTTTCCGGCGAACATACAGTAAGCGCCACCAGGACCGTAGAAGGAATTGCCAGCGCTAACATCGAAGATCCGACCTTTGATTGCAACGTAAATTGGCTTTGATGGATCTCTACCGTCGTATGCTTTGAGCTCATCTGCTGTTAGCTCCATTTGCTTTTCTTCTGTTCAACTTTCTTCGATTTTTGGAATTTGGTTAGTTGTGGTGTGGCAGCAAGCAAGTGATGTGATATTTATCCTTTTCTGCTTACAAACAAAGCAATGTGTCATATTTACTTGTTTTTTAAACAACTACTCTCCATTAATTTAGCTAGCTTTGACCATAGATTCCCAAATATTTTTAACAAATATTATTTGGGTGAAATTTCACGATGTGTTTGATTATAGTATTTGAAAAATATATTTCACTTTTTTAATAAATATAATTTATACACATAAATTTTAAAAACCATCAAAATTAACTATAAGTTTGTATTACATAGCAAGATAGAAATATCGACGTAACAAGATTCATGATTTTCGCAACTAGTCAGTTGGATCTTCGTTGCAGCAAATAACAAGTAATGCAGCACGACTATTGTTCCTTTCAAAAATAAAAGTTGGTGTAAATTTGAATAAATAGAGGGTGTTTTTGTAAAAGATAAAAGTTTGATATAGAATTTGAATTTTTAAAAGCTCCCAAATAATGAGATTTGGCAAAACTAGTATTTGAAAATTTGAGTTAATTTGTCAAAAAAAATTCCAAATTTTACTTGGAAAATCTATGGCCAAACGGGTCCTTAGTGTGTGTAACTCATTTCTAGAAAATAAAAAATATTTTTACTATCTTACTCTTAATAAATATTTAGAAAAAATTGTAACTCTTTTTTGATTATGTGAATTTTTTTTATTTAAAAAAGGGTAAATTGAAAGAACATTATTAATATTTTTTTAATCATCTAAAAGATCACTTATTTATGAATAAAATAAAAAAGACTAAAAGACCACTTATTTATGATCGAAAAGAATAACTGGCCAAATCAAATGGCATCGAATTGATTTTTAAATTTATTTTAATAAAATTGTAGGTTCTTATATAAATTTATAATTAGGTAAATTTAAATTTTATATAAATAAATCAATAAAATACCGAACCCTGACAAATAAATTACTATCTAAGAAGAGGGAATAAGCAGGCGGCAGAGCGTCAACATGCCTGCTTCTGCTGCCTGCTTATTCATTTGTGGGCCTGATCTTTGTTTTAATTTATTTATTTATTTTTAAAATCTATTATATATTTAAGAAATACACAAAAAAGATAAATCATAATAACTAATAATTTAAAATATTTGAAAGATATAAAAAAATTAATTGGCTCTCAAAATTTTACCAGTGCCACATAAATTGGGATAAAGGAAGTAACATATATTATTTTAAAATAATGTAAATTACTATCTAATAAGAATGAAAAAGCAGGCAGAAGGGAGTCAACATATTGGGATAAAGGAAGTAACATATATTATTTAAAAATAATGTAAAAAGTGTTAGAAATCATAATAATTAATAATTTAAAATATTAAAAGACATAAAAATTCTAATTGATTCCAAATTTTATCAATGTCACATAAATTGGAGTAGAGAAAATAACATATATTATTTAAAAATTACGTAAAAACTACCATAAATCACAATAACTAACAACTTAAAATATCTAAAAGCTATATAAACAAATTGGAGTGACTCTTCAAATTCCATCAGTGTCACATAAATTGGAACAGAGAGAGTAACATATATTCTTTAAAAAATTTATAAAAGAAAGTATTATAATTCACAATAATTAACAACTTAAGATATTAAAAAATCATATTTTTTTAATGAACTCTCTAAATTTAATATGTTACATAAATTGAAACAGAAAAAGTAACATATATTGAGCCCGTGCATAGGTCGATAACTAGTTTATATGAAAAGTTAAAAATAATGAAACATTAGAAATTTTACCTTGGATTTGGGGTGATGAAAACATAACAAACCAACATGTAATTAACACTCAAAATCCCAACTACAAAATATATTATGCTATTTATATTAAAATTTGAAATTAAATTAGTTCAGTAACTCCAGTAACTCGCTGTAAGAAGATGAATCAAACCGTACCGAGTGAGTTAGACATGCTCAAAGCTCAATAGAAACAAAGGAACTCAAAAAAGAAGACGCAATCATCGAGAGGTTCGGGTCGGGTCGCGGCAAAGAAGAGCAAAGTCCACATTCATTTGGTGGAAAAAATCACTTTGAGGTCCATTCTCTCCTCTGTTTTTACCCTTTTATTGGTTTGTATCTTGTTTTTTGAATCATGCTTCAATTGCTATTATGTGGTGTGATTTGCAATGTCAATTGGAAATTTTGGTGATATCATGCTTGTTGTTTTGCTGTGTATTTGTTGATTATTGATTGTTAAGAGTATATTGTTTTACTTTTGCTTGGGTTGAGGTGAGGAGAAATTAGTCCATGTTAATGAATCATAACCTGGAATTTTGGTAACTTAATTTCGGTTGGATTCAAGTGTTGGTCAGTGGGAATAAATGGCTGTAATTTTGTCCATGAAAATGGGGCTCAATTGTTGCTAACTTTTGAATAAACTCATCAACCATGATAAATTCCGCTACTTAATTACTCCATGAACTCATTATCAATCACGCCACTATAACATTATAACTGACGCAGTCAGAAACTTCTTACAACTATAAAGGCTTTTCTAAATTCACATACAAAATTCTTGGAATATTGGACTTGTTAAAGAATGGAAAAAAGTCCCACATGAGATGGGTGGTCTCCTTATAAGGCTTGGGTAATCCTCCTCCCTTTGAGCTAGCTTTTGGGGCGTGAGTTAGGCCCAAGACCTAATTTTACAGGACTCATATATATGCCTCCATAAATCGTTGGTTTCAGAAGTAGCTAAGAAGTGCCTAGAGTTTTCTTTTAATTTTCATCTTGTCATAAGAAGTAGCTACTAGCTAAGTGATGTAACAACATTTTCCTCTACTTTCATGTCTTCGAATGGACCAGCTTTCAACTACAATACGATTATTCATAATTGTGCTTGGAAAGCAATCAGAGTTAGAAATATAGTTTGTCCGGAAGCAACAATTACAAGTCGGAGACTTTTTTCATTGTGACAAAGCAGTCATAATCCTACCTCTTTTTCGCCATTCTCCTTTAGTTTTTCAAGTGCCGCAAGCTTAATCAAAAGCCCTTGTCTTGAGTTCAATCTTAGGGGATCAGCAACTTTCACTTGAGCCTCAACACTCAACAGCATTTGTGAGTCATGGACATCAGTTAATATAATCCCGGTAAGTAAGAATGATAAATTCAAATATAAGACATCCACTCAGGAAGTGAAATCCCGATAATTAAGGACGATAATTATCAAGCTACTGAAGCTCAATTATATTAATAAAAACTCTGTCAAGTCGCAAAAAGAAGAAAAACAAATACAGATGAGATACATGGTACAAAATAAAGCTTAAAAGTGCACATAGGGATGGCCAACTCCATTGAGCCAACGTCTTCCTATCCTTGACATCTGAATTTTTTTAAAAAAAAGATAGTCCGTCAAACACTTAAAAAGTTAATTTTCAAAATATAGAGAGTTGTATCGGTGGGCCATGCTATAATCAAAATATATATGTTGGTTTCCACTTGAAACACATGTTAAACAATCCATTACCTAAATCATTATATCATCAGTATAGTAATAGTCCCGGAAATGACAACTTCCAACTATTGTGGTATAAATTTTAAAATTTTATTTACATGAATCGTCCTCTGTCACATGTCACATGTGAAAACATAACCAGACTACTCCCTTTCAAAATCTGACACTCCTTGTTGAAAGTATTGGAAAGAAAAATATGCTTACCAGAGCATCTTTTAGCTGTTATTATAAACAGTATGAAAACTAAGATATTAAGAGTTACAATAAACTAAAAGATAGACGCAGAGCTTAACTTGAATACCTGAAATTCTTAGATCAAATCTTGCTCGATTGGTAACTTGTCTAGGAGCGGTTATTTCTTTTTCTGTAATTCCTTTGACCGTGCTGCTTCTTTCTCCTTCGCACAACAATTTTGTGTTCCATCTCTTCAATGATTCTTGCAAGCCATTTCAGATTTCCAGTTGAAATCATGAAATAAACTATGGATAATCCAATACATAGTGCACTTCCGTAGCCGATAAGAGCAGCTTTCCAAAAATCATTCAGAAATTCAGAATTGCTTTCTTGATCGTCTAGTGCAGATACAGTATAATTTGTCTTTGACTCCTGATCATTGCCACAACCTTTCGAAACTGGGAATCCTCGTAATCCATCATTACCTTCATATGAATTGCTCTCAAAAGTTTGAAATTGAGGTCCTCGAGGGATGCATCCTTGGAGATGATTGTGGGAGAGATTTAAGAATGCAAGAGATGTAAGAGAAGCAAGTTGTTGTGGTATCGCTCCCGAAAGTTGGTTAAATGAAAGGTCCAATGATTCGACTACAAATAAATTTCCAAGTGATGGTGGTATATGACCTTGCAATGCATTATGAGATAAACTCAGTACCCGTAGCGCAATGAGATCTCCCATGATACTTGGAATTTGTCCTTCAAATTTGTTACTCGAAAGATCAATAGCAGTGTACAAATACAAGATTCTCACAACTTCACGCTCCAATCCCTTGGTTACAACTGTTACAGAATCTTGGTAATATCTATCTCCTTCATAACTTGGTGATTTCATTGCTCTATCAATTGTCTTCATGGCTTTCAAGTGTTGAAACAAACTCATAGGTAAGTATCCTGAGAAGGCATTGAAAGAGAGATCGATGATTCGAAGCTCGGGAAACATGTTTTCATTCCTTGAACTTCTAATGGGACCATGCAATTTATTCGATCTCAAGCTTAAAACTTGTAGCTTTGGAAGAGTTCCCAACCTTATCGGGAATGTGTCGATGAGATGATTATCTCCTAAATCAAGAACTTGCAACTCTTTGCAATTAGCCAAAGATATAGAGATTTTCCCCTCTAGTTCATTGTCATGCAAGTTGAAGCTTCTAAGTACACTACCAATGCTACAAGTTGTTGAAAGAGTCCCACAAAGATAGTTGTGGTGCATATCCAAAACCTCAAGATGACCACTCATATTGCCAAAACATTGCGGAATTGTTCCCTTAAGATTGTTTCTACCGAAATCTAGAATTTGTAGTGATGTTAAATTGCAAATAGACAAAGGAATATCTCCACTGAGAATATTATGTGACAACGACAAAACCTGGAGGCCGTTGATACTACCCAAACACTGCAAAACTTCTCCCTTCAAGTTGTTTCTCGCCAAATATAAAACTTCCAGTGATGTCAAATTGCAAATAGATGAAGGAATTTCCTCCGTGATATTGTTAGCACTGAGAAACAGAGTTCGCAAATTTCTCAAATTCCCCAATGAAGTACAAATAGAACCAGTAAGAGAGTTAGTTGACAAATCAAGATCAGTAAGAGACCTTAGGTCACCTATTTCTTGAGGAATGGAACCAAAAAGGTGATTATCATAAAGATACAAAAGAGACAAGTTGTTCAAATTCCCCAATGAAGCAGGAATAGAACCATTGAGAGAGTTATTAGACAAATCTAGCTCAGTAAGAGACCTTAGGTAACCAATTTCTTCAGGAATGGAGCCAAAAAGCTGATTATTATAAAGATACAAATGGGACAAGATGTTCAAATTCCCCAATGAAGCAGGAATAGAACCATTAAGAAAGTTACTACTCAAATCTAGCTCGGTAAGAGACCTTAGGTAACCAATTTCTTCGGGAATGGAGCCAAAGAGGTGATTATCATGAAAATACAAAATAGACAAGTTGTTCAAGTTCCCCAGTGAAGTCGGAATAGAACCATTAAGAGAGTTATTATACAGAGATAGCTCAGTAAGAGATCTTAGGTGACCTATTTCTTCAGGAATGGAGCCAGAAAGGTGATTATTATGAAGATACAAAATAGACAAGTTGTTCAGATTCCCCAATGAAGCAGGAATAGAACCAGTAAGAGAGTTAATTGCCAATTCAAGATCAGTAAGAAACCTTAGGTCTCCTATTTCTTCAGGAATGGAGCCAGAAAGGTGGTTATCATAAAGATACAAACTAGACAAGTTGTTCAAATTCCCAAATGAAGCAGGGATAGAACCAGTAAGAGAGTTAGTTGAGAAATCTAGATCAGTAAGAGACCTTAGGTCACCTATTTCTTGAGGAATGGAACCAAAAAGGTGATTATCATAAAGATACAAAAGAGACAAGTTGTTCAAATTCCCCAATGAAGCAGGAATAGAACCATTGAGAGAGTTATTAGACAAATCTAGCTCAGTAAGAGACCTTAGGTAACCAATTTCTTCAGGAATGGAGCCAAAAAACTGATTATTATAAAGATACAAATGGGACAAGATGTTCAAATTCCCCAATGAAGCAGGAATAGAACCATTAAGAAAGTTACTACTCAAATCTAGCTCGGTAAGAGACCTTAGGTGGAGCCAAAGAGGTGATTATCATGAAAATACAAAATAGACAAGTTGTTCAAGTTCCCCAGTGAAGTCGGAATAGAACCATTAAGAGAGTTATTATACAGAGATAGCTCAGTAAGAGATCTTAGGTGACCTATTTCTTCAGGAATGGAGCCAGAAAGGTGATTATTATTAAGATACAAAATAGACAAGTTGTTCAAATTCCCCAGTGAAGCGGGAATAGAACCAGTAAGAAAGTTAATTGCCAATTCTAGATCAGTAAGAGACCTTAGGTGACCTATTTCTTCAGGAATGGAGCCAGAAAGGTGATTTTTATGAAGATACAAAATAGACAAGTTGTTCAAGTTCCCCAGTGAAGCGGGAATAGAACCAGTAAGAAAGTTAATTGCCAATTCTAGATCAGTAAGAGACCTTAGGTGACCTATTTCTTCAGGAATGGAGCCTGAAAGATGATTTTTATGAAGATACAAAATAGACAAGTTGGTCAAGTTCCCCAGTGAAGCAGGAATAGAACCATTAAGAAAGTTAGTTGACAATTCTAGATCAGTAAGAGACCTTAGGTGACCTATTTCTTCAGGAATGGAGCCTGAAAGATGATTTTTATGAAGATACAAAATAGACAAGTTGGTCAAGTTCCCCAGTGAAGCAGGAATAGAACCATTAAGAAAGTTAGTTGACAATTCTAGATCAGTAAGAGACCTTAGGTGACCTATTTCTTCAGGAATGGAGCCTGAAAGATGATTTTTATGAAGATACAAAATAGACAAGTTGGTCAAGTTCCCCAGTGAAGCAGGAATAGAACCATTAAGAAAGTTAGTTGACAATTCTAGATCAGTAAGAGACCTTAGGAAACCAATTTCTTCAGGAATGGAACCAAAAAGCTGATTCTTATAAAGATACAAAATGGACAAGTTGTTCAAATTCCCCAATGAAGTGGGAATAGAACCGTTAAGAGAGTTAGAACTCAAATCTAGCTCAGTAAGAGACCTTAGGTAACCAATTTCTTCGGGAATGGAGCCAAAAAGCTGATTCTCATAAAGATACAAACGGGACAAGTTGTTCAAGTTCCCTAATGAAGCAGGAATAGAACCATCAAGAGAGTTAAAACTCAAATCTAGCTCCGTAAGAAACTTTAGGTTACCTATTTCCTGAGGGATGGATCCAGAAAGCTGATTTCCATAGAGATACAGAAAAGACAAGTTGATCAAGTTCCCCAATGAAGCAGGAATAGAACCACTAAGAAAGTTAGTACCCAAAGATAACTTAGTTAGAGGCCTTAGGTAACCAATTTCTCTAGGAATGGAACCATTTAAATGGTTGTCAAATATGCGGATGGTATGAAGCTTGGCTAGTGAGCCGATTTGTGGTGGGATTGTGCCTGAAATCTGATTAATGTGCAAGTCAAGATAGACAAGATGAGTGAGATTACCAATCTCAGGTGGGATGGTCCCATAGAGATTGTTCCTGCTAAGATCAAGATACTCAAGAAAGGGGAGAGATGAAAATGGAAAATCGCGGAGCATACCAATGATACTAGCACCTCCAATATCCAACTTGTTTGCCCTGCCATTAAAGCATATAATTCCATACCAGTCGCTGCACACATTAGAACGTGGTGTCCATGAAGCCAATAAGGAATTATTCTGGTTCTTGAAAGTTGCTTTCCATTTCAGGAGGGCTGTTGCTTCCTCAGTGGAAGCAAAAATAACTGTAAAGAGATATAAAAGAGTGAAAAACTTAAATAAAGAGAATATTTTGCTGAGAACCATCATCATATTTTGAGTTTATTATTTTGGGTTTTCAATGAACTAATTGTGGATAGTTCATAGGATTTTATATACGTAACTTATCATTAAGTCAATGCACAAGTCAAGCTTGGGTTGCTCTGTTTTGGTCCATATGTTACACGCCTAATATTTTTCTTCAAAGCAAACAAAACTATCATACACAAATTAAATAATTAATTCTCTCAAAAAGAAAACAAGTAGAGAATCTTCTTATTGGTTTTCTTCTTATAATATAATTGGATGTTGTGTTACTTTCTTATATATCATCATCAAAAAATTCCAGGGTTAATATCACTGTTGGTCAATATCACTGTTGGTCACTACTAAATATAATTTACTCTTTGTAACAATATTAAATTCACTAGACTATGTGTTAGTCCCTCAGAAAATACAAATCACCAGAAGTTCCATACTAAATTGAGGAAGGAATATGTACCTTATAGATCTTTTAGTAATCAACATAATAAGGAAAATAATCCTAATATAAATTTCCATGTTATTTTTATATTTATATGATCAATAGTCCATTTTTTTGGCATCATTAATATGTTTATAATTTTATACGGCAATTTCAAATTGTCGATAATGTTTCTGACGCCAATGTGCAAGTCTTGCCTTGAAAATTTCAAATGAATGCTACAACTCATTCAATATGATGTAACCTTTTTAAGTGAAGGTACTCCCTAATCTATTGCAGCGGGTGAAGGGGTTGTTGTGCACTATAAAAGCCGAGTCTTATTTGAAAAAGAATATTATCTTACTGATATAGCCAAGTCTATTTAAGTAGAGAAACGTCATTCTCAAAAAGTGGATGTGACTGAGTCATCGTCATTCAAACTCAATCAAAACTTCGTTGCTATTCCCTCCATCCCTAAATAAGTGGTGTTTTAGATAATCAAGAAGACAATAAAGTTGTTTTTCCAATTTTACCCTTCTTTAATAAGGAGAGTTTTACATAACCAAGAAACTACTAAAGAGTTACATCTTTTTCAAGGTATTTATTAAGGGCAAGTTAGTAAAAACGCTCTTTGTTTTATAGGAATGAGTAGTTCCTTAAGGAGTGTGCCCAAGCTAAAAACCCTACTTATTTAGGTACTGAGGGAGTAACTTTTAAATTAGGAGAAGTGATTTTCATCTAGTATATATTCTATTGCAGGAGGAGTTGTGCATTGTTTGAGTCTCTTTTTACTTTTTGAACTAATACAAAGAACGCCCATTTAAATTAAATGAAAAGACACAAACTCATTCAATTTGATGTAATATCCCAACACTTGCAAAAGAAAAAATAGGATATAACAAAACATACTAAGCAAACTGCTATTGATTTCAAGAATAGACAAATCCTTCCACTTGGTTATACATTTATTTATCTGGACCTGTAATATTTTTAAAAAGAATACCTTATTGGACCAATGATTGATTTAGTCCATCATATTAAGTAGCCAAAAAAGTAGAGAAATGTCATTCTAAAATATTAGACACGACTAAGTCATATGATAGAGTACTGTCATGGGTCTTTTTTAGTATAATTATAAGATATTGAATTGGTGAGGGGCCTTATTGGAGATGATATTTTGAATCAGATGTGTCTTCTTTTTTTTTTTTTTGGTTTCTTATTCAGTTTTCAATATCTACATTAAGGTTTCGATTAATTTGGATTCACGTTGCGTAAGAGCCATTAAAGTGTAAGCGCCAAGTTTTTACACTGGAGTGTCCCTTCTTGTTTGAAGGTGGAAATTCTGAAGTTGATGGTTTTATTGTTAAAATGTTAATGAGTGTTGATCATTTGTGCTTAGATCTTTTGTCCAAAAACTCATTTATTTATTTGCTGTGCATTGGAATAGTGGCATTGGCTGTGTCCAATAACATAACTTCAATACATTTTACATAAAAGCATACAAGGATGTTAATTATGAAAAATTATTAGCATCATTTAAATCCTCAAAAAAAAAATGTTTAGCTTAGTGAAAAAGCAGTATATTTTAGCTTATGGGAATTTCAAATGAAAGCTACAACAAACCAAACTCATTCAATTTGATGTTACTATTTCAGTGAAGGTACTCCCTACTCTATTGTAGTGGGTCATGGGGTTGTTGTACATTGTAAAAAGAGTATTTATGTAGAGAATTGTCATTCTCAAAAAGTAGACATGACTGACTTAGTCATATGACAGAGTGTCTCTTTACTTTCTGAACTAAAACCAAATTCTGATGGAATAATTGAGTTCCGCACGAGTTAGCCAGAACACCCCTGCTAACTGGGAAAAAAGGCAATCAAGGCGGAGAAACTAGGGTACGAATTATCTCCATATGCATTCTTCTCTAATTTTAGGGACATGGACATAAACCTTCCTCTACGAACTATTACTAATTGCCTTTGTTTTTTGCTAATGATATCATTATCTATAGTGATATAAATAAATCATCTTCATATATGGTATAACAGTAATGAAGATAAATCACTTTGCCTAATTCAAAAGTTAGCACAGAAATTCTGAGTTTATAAAGTCATGTCACTCTTCATTGATGAAGATGAAGTACCAGTTGTTAGAATTAATTTTAAATATCATATCTAGTCATTATTCATGTCCTCGACAACTCAATCTCTCATAATTATACAACCAATATGACACCCTATCATATGACTTAGTCGTGTCTAATTCTTTTTTAAATAAGACGTGCCTTTTATAACCCCCCTCTGATTAGGACTAATGAAAGAAGACAATTTACTAGAGAAATTACTCGGGCAGTTTGTTGGACTAAAAGACTGAGAATTGTTGGAAATGGTCTACTTTAGAGATAAGAAACTCGTTACAGGTATAAAGACTTTTCTACGTTCACATACAAAGTTATTGGGACGGACTCACAAATAATTGATCTTTCTCAGATCACAAATCCTTGAATATATCAGTTACTGAATGAGCTATGAAATTTTTTTCCAGACGCCTTATAGATTTGATTTCAAGAGGTACCCCATACTTAATTAGCTTATATACCTTGGCAATTGAGAGTTGCAAAGATGATATTTATTGAGGAATTTTAAGGTTTCAAACTATAATCACCTTTTGTGGCAATGCTGAAATCAAGAAATTTGATCTTTCCCATTTGTCACAATTATAATTGTATGTATTGATACAATGGTGTGTTGTATTGGGCATATTATGGATGAGAAATGAGAAAATCAGTTATAGCTGAAGTGATTGCATTTTTATTCATCAAAAAAAAAGTTATAGCTGAATTCACCTAGGCACTATAGCTTCTGTGTTGTAATGTGGTTGTGATTATTCTGAATCTTTTGGAAACTCGGCTGAAACGTACAATTTCTGATTCGTTTTATGTTTCTTTGCAGGAGTTTGTCCTTGAGTTGCAAAGGCATACATACACCAGCACCCGACTGTTTTTTTTTAAGAATTGTACAAATGGAATGTCCTGTGTCGGAGAGTTCATTCCAGAGATCAAAACAGAAGATTCATATGAAGTACTTAGGAATCAAAGGCTATGTAGAATCGATTCCATCTGGTGGTGCTTCCTTGTTGTTCTCATTGGACTATCACATGATGCCAAGGCTGCAAAGAAAGGAGGTGAGAGGCAGTTCAATGGTTTCGTTGATGTCTTTCTGGTGAAGCTGTCCATTGTACGAGAGCTCACTCAACGCATTATTATCCCAGATTCATAAAAACGAGCTGAGGGTCCCAAATCTCTTTTCAGAGGTGCTAGAGCTAACTACATCCTCGTGACGTTGCTGGTGGTGGTGTGTTGGCAGGATATGATAAGCTTCAGATGATTGCTTTCTGGAAACGAAAAAACAGTTCTAGTGGTGCCTAAATTCAGACCATATAATCTTTTTGTAGTGCAATGTGAGGATTCTTTAGGAAAAACATTTTACGCTTTTCCTCTTTATAAATAAATTGAAACTTTAGAGCAGGCTAAAACCTGGAAAGCCACTACAATTATTTCCCCTGTTGAAGGGTGTTCTATTTTGTGACTTCTATACTCATACTCGATCTTTTGATAAATTCAAATTTGCAGTGTTCCATATCTGTATACTTTTGCTGATATGATTTGCTTTATCAACACCATTCATATTCGCACGCTAAATATCTTCCTCATCTGTCAACTCCCGCTCTCTTTAAACTGCTGCAGAACCTCAATACAAGTTGAAGCAGCATCGAGCAATCCAGGGACATCCAACACTCTGTCTTCACTTCTTTCTCGTGCTAAATTAGGGACAACGGATAACCCATTTTTCAGATTGTTCAAAGATTTATTCATAATTAAGTCGCTCTTAGATTCTTTCAAGTGAGCATTATTGGTCTATAATACACTGCACCAATTTTGTAAGTTATACAGTAAGTAGATAAGGATACACTTCACTCAATACCCAATATTCATTCAATATACATTAAAATCTTACATAAACTTGGTATATATATCATCAAAATTCATAATATTACATTTTTCCAAGTTAATAAGAGGGAGAAGAAGAAGAAGCAGCTTACTTATAAAACTAAAAATCAAATTAGAAAATTTTTTTGGACGCTTCTTTCCAAACTAGCAAAATCTCTATATGCATATGATATTCATTTGTCAGAAAATCGACACATTGATTTGTCTCACCCCAAGATCTGTTTAACTAGTGGTCTTATTGGCTTCTATCCAAATGTTTGCAATCTTCAAATATAATATTCCTAAGAGGGTAACACTGTATGTCTTTCAAATATTTGATAAGCTTGACAGCAAGTAGACATTCTACTTCTAGTTCTCTATATCCAATAGATTGTGCTAATTGTGGCCCTTGTTTAACACTTTATTACGTCTTTTCTAGACTGTTTTTGTCTTGAGTCGTGGGGTTATTGGAAACAATTTCTCTACCTCACCTCTGAGATAAAGGTAAGGTCTATGTTCACTCTACCCTCTCCAAACCCCACTTTGTAGGATTATACTGAATATTTTGTTGTTATTGTTGTAGCCCTTGTTTAATACTCCATTAATAAATACAACAACATACCCATTGTATTCCCACAACGTGGGATCTGGGGAGAATAGAGTATACACAGTCTGTACCTCTACCTCAGAGGCGAGGTAGAGAGGCTGTTTCTAATAGACCCCCGACTCAAGATAAAACCAATCTAGAAAAAGACGTTATAAAAGTACAAGAGACAATAGATAGTAACAAACAACAAATAGAAACAGAGCAACACTACCACAAAATAATACTATAAGAAATTCAAGAATAAGAAACTACAAACGTAACACTACGACTACTAGTCAGGACAACAAGGTAAAAACACTCCTACCTACTAGCATAGACGCACTCCATTAGTAAGTACCCAAAAGAAAGTGAGTTTCTTACTAGAGTATCCTCATATCTACTTTTCTTGATCATCTTTTAAAATCCCTCCAAAGACACATCATCTCCAATTTGAGTTTTAACACTATCATTCGTATTCAATTTAATGTTTCCTACATTAGAGAGACCAAACTATTAGGTGAACAAGTTATCTATCCATAATTCATATTCTTCAATCTATTCATCTCAATTATCATTATTTTTTAATTTAATCATCTAATGTTTAAAATTTACTAGCTCGATTATTTCAAATTAACATCGTGTCTATTTAAGAAGGAAGTACTCCCTATCATTGTCTTTAAAGTATATATCTCCCTACTTCATCTGCGTACAAAAAATATTTTTTCCATATTTGGCGTTTTCTTATCCATTCATTTCTTCTTCTTTTTTCTTTTCTAAATACAAGAAGTATTACGAAATGAGAAATCGAACGTCCAATCAAGAAGATGAAATTTTAGGCAGTATACCAATTAAGCTACGTATATATCATGATTTCCCCTTCTTATCCTTCTTTAATTGGAATATATTTCATTTTTTTTTTCCTTTACCTACTATAGTACTATATATTCCCAGTTAAACCTAAACCTAAACTTTGATTTGGAAGAAAAAATAAGGCATTACACACTCAATCCCCTCATCTCCAAACATAGAATCTGTGACCCACAAAATCCAAATCACTTAAACATAATAGGAAAAATTACTTAACATGGCAAATATTCATGCCTAATTACTCTCTATAATAACAGTTTATTTCAATTATATTTCGCAACAGAGAGTTTAAAACTATTGCTATATACAATATGGATTTGTATATAGCAACATTTTGTATTTGAATGCCGAGATTTCACAAAAACAATACGAATTTGTATTTGTACATCGAGATTCCACAAAATATACAACACGAATTGTATTTGTACGCCGAGATTCCAACTCAAGTCTATTTGTATTTGTATTTGTAATATAATTGCTATTAAAAATGTTGCTACGAATTGTAATTAGACAAAGTATAGCTATGAATGTCTGATTAAATTTCTACTAGTTGTTGTTTATGAAAGTTACTCAACATAATACTCTCTTGTCTCAAATAAATATTAATAGTATAATAAGCATTTGTAATAGGAGTAATTTATCACTGTATATTTTTTTTCCAGATCTATATACCCTTATTATTTTAATTTATAAAGTGTTAACTAAATAAGATATTTAAGCATAAATAAACGATAATTTTAAGTAATAAATTGAGGCATCTCATATCATATGTGGCTTTACGTACTTCCCTTTACTAGTCACTAATATTCCTCAAGATTTTGGATACCTTCCCATTTTCAGCCCATCTGAGGAAGGCCCTTTCTGTTTTCTAATAGTGCTTTTTCAATTTATCTTTTTCTTTTTTCTTTTTGGTTTTTCATTTGGTATTTGAGTTGAGTATCTATCGGAAACAGTTTTTCTACCTTTGAGGTAGGAATAAGGTTTGCGTACACTCTATCCTCTTCAGACTACGGGCAGAGCCACCTTAGGCGAAGGGTGGTCCGGTGCATACCGAAAAATTATGTGGTGTACAAAGATTTAAATATTAAGAGTAGTTATTATGAGTGTATATTTAATTTTGCACACTCTTAATACAATCGAAAAGAAAATTTGCACAGCGTTCGCTAAATTCCTAACTCTGCCACTGCCTCAGACCCCACTTAATGAAACCACATTGGACATGTTGTTGTTGTTGGTTTCCATTCGATATATTAGTATTTTTTGGGATCCGACTAATCGAGATTTGCATCATGAACTTCTACTTTAAGAGATAAAGTGTTGCCTATCGAAGGCAATTCCATTCTCTGGGCTTGAACTAGGAGTTGGCATTCAAGAAATTTAGATTGAGTATGTAAACTTCAGTTTGAACTTTTGGTTTTCAGATTCAAGAAATTAAAATCTAAATTCAAACCAAATATGTTCGGATTTGATTGTTTTTCTTAAGTTCGATTTCATATTAATCGATTGGGTTATTTTGAATTTTTTGTTGCTATAAGGAAATGGCATATTGTCGGGATCGTGATTTTTATTTTATTTTTTTGATAAAGTAATAATACTCTACCTCATAAATTCATTTATTCCCTCAACGATTTGTGGGTTATATTCTCTTTCTGCACTTTGAACATGGAAATTATTCGAAACAATTCTGATACCTTTAATAATTAAGCTTGTATAAAATTAGGATATACAGTCAAACTTCTTTATAGTGACAACGTTTATTTGAAAGTTTTATGGTTATTATAGTGAGGTCTTATTATATATGTATAGTAACATTTGACATTTCGATCTCATTTAGCTATTATAAACAAAAATATGCAAAATTATTTTTTTTATAATTCTTATGTTATAAACGAAAATAAAATATTTGTTAAATTTAAAATCTCAATTGATTTTCATATTTTAATTATTAAAAATTAAAAAGACCAATAAATTCATATCTAATTATACCATATCGACAAAGAATTAAAATCTAAGGAACATATCCATTTAAAAATAATCAAAAATTGAACTACATCAAGTTTTGACATAAGAATTCCATTATTATAGATTGATAAATGCTAGTCTCTTAGTGATAATGTATTGTTTGAATTGATAGAATAAATTGTCCAAACTTTCAGCAAAAGGATATTCAATAAATTTCCTTTGAATGTTGTTTAAAAGCTTAACGGTTGACTCTTCTATTTCACCCTAAGTAGCAGTAGGTTGAGGCTCTTCATCAACATTTTCGTATTCATATTCTACATAATATACTTCTTACAAAATATTATTACACAATATTTGAGTATAACTGTTATAGAGGGTAATTTTACAAATAGTGTACTGCTATAATGAGTGTCATTATTGTTATAAGTATAATATTGTTATACAAAAGTAAAATATAACATGAAAAATCGGTTTCGAAGAAAATCAAGTTATTATAATGAAATGTTATTACAACGAGAGATTGTTACAAGGAGATTTGATTATATATTAGTTTAATGCACTATTACAAGTTAATGTAATTAATTTTTGGGTTCGAAAAAGAGTTTTTTAAAAAATTATTCAACAATTTTAAAGAAAAAGTAGGATAGATGATTAAACAATGACTTCAGAAATAGCTAACTGTATGATTGTCCCAAAAAGGATGCGAGTATGTGACATCACACGAGTTTGTAAATTTTATGATTAGTATCTCACTATTAATTAATTGACTTTTAACTTTTTATAATCTTGAGCATGAATACAAATCTAAGTGGAAAAAAATAAAATAATGAATCCAAATAAATTATATAGGTTGAAAGTGAGGCCTAATAGTTAAACTATTTTTTTTAAAAAAAATAATTAAACAGAATTATGAGTCTGGCTGACTAATCATATTCTCGTATTAGTATCAATTGATCCTTTATCGGTTTTATTATTGTTATGTTAGCAGTATTTTATTCTTCAATTTTATTACTATTTATTATCAGTACTTTTGTTTCTTAGTATTATCATTATATTAACTCATTTATTTATTAATTTGGTCTATTTTAACTCACTTAAATTCAGTTAAATTTATTCATTTGACCCCCTTAATTTTCTCTTCCTTATCTAGGGGTTAGTAAGCCAAAATCCGGTAAGTATAAGGTTACATCCGGCTATCACTAATCTATAGAGATAGCTAGATGTAGAAAAGAGAGCAGCGCAAGATCCTAATCTAGTCATCAATCGTTTTTAAAAGAGTTTTGAGATTTTCTATAGTCTATGAATATTAAAAATAAGTATAAATACTTTATTAGAAAATGTAATTTGAATGTTTTATTAGTCAATCATGTTATCTCCAGAAGAATGAGACACAACTGTGAAGTATGTAAGGACTGTGGTATAGAAAATGAAACTGTCAATCATATGCTTTTTAGATGCTCAAATGGTCAATTTGTTTGAAAAATTTACCCCATTAATTGGCCTAATTTGAAAACACTATAGATTTCGCGAGTTGATGGAATGATATATTTAGAAATACTAAGCAATATCCTGAATCTATTGAGATTATAAAGTTACGTATTTCTATTATGTGGTAGATTTGAAAGGCCAGAAATTCAAAAAAGTTTGAATGGAGAAATTTCTGATCTAAATGAAATTGTCAATAAGGCTCTTTTTTATTTTCTGGAATATGAAAATAATTTTCTTTCAAACTCTTCTTCTATGCTTATACCTGTTTGTACCAAATGATAAAAATATTATTGTAGCACAAGATGGTGTTGTTATGTTTGCATATGCTAGCTTACAAAAGGAGAAGAAGATGACAAGCATCGGCGTGATGGCTATGGGTAGTTGTGATAACCTGCTTCAAATTTTTGGCACCCCAATTCAATTTGTTGGGAAAGCCATAACTGATGAGGCAATAGCAATTCGTACGGTGTTGGAAAACGCTATGAAAAAAGAATGGTCAAAAGTGCAAGTCTTATCAAATACAAAAAATATGGTGAATATGGTAATGAAAAAGAATGTAATTTGTTGGGAGATAGAAACTACATGTGAAGACATTTGAATGCTTATATATCTCTTTAAAGAGGTCGATGTAGTGCATATTCCTACATCTTGAAATATAATAGCGCATAATTTAGCAAAGTTTTCAATCTAGCTATTACATATAGTTATTTAGATTTCTATTTTTTCTAATTAAATTGTAATTAATGCTATCGTATCATTTAATTTTTTGAGATCGTTTATGCATTAATATAAATAGTTAATTGGTTGTTTAAAAAAAAAAGTAAGCCAAAAAAATGATTGAGTTCCATAATAATTTTAAATTTAATCTGCTGACGTTGTAAAAGACAAAGAATAAAATAAGATCCTACGCAAAAAAGCCAGATTCTTTCTTTATATTATAATAAAATAATAATAATAAAATATGATAGGAATAAATCCTTTGTTCTGTACAAATGCTTATCAAGTAGGTAGTACCATTTATGAAAGCTAGTGGGAATTATCATAACTTGACAGGTTTTATTCAGCCTCAACTTATCTCAATCACATTCAATTCATGTACAATAATATGTTTGGGTAAGCATATTTTATCCCTATTTTATGTGAGGTAGATAATTATTTTTAATAGATTCTCTAAGTTGTATAATATAAATTTTATATCATTAATATAATTTAATTTATTATATAATTTACGATGTTAATTAATATTAATTAAATAATTTTATCAATATTTAATTATATGTCAACGACTCATTCATGATTAATGGTAGCAGCTCAGACTTACGTGTACCAACATGCATGGGTGATGGCGAGAATGATTGAGATTCTTTTATTCTTGATTGGAGAACTTGATTTCTTTTTTAGCTTTAGTAGCATTTCAATGAAATATTTTGAATTTAAGTCTTTTAGAGATGATTTTTTTTATTGGAAGCAACACTCTCAAAAATAAATCTTATAATACATAAATTATTCGAATTTAATTGGTCAATACAAGTACCGAATATTAAGCGAAGAAATAAAACATAAAGCTCAGACTTACGTGTTGCTATGAGAACGTGGGATCCCATGTGATTATTCTGAGACTTGTATTTTAACTTTTTTAATACATTACCTATTCATATTCTAAGGGGTTGTTTGATTTGAAAAAAAATTATGATAAAATTAGTTATGTTAAAAGTAGTAATATTGAGATTAATTATTTAATATTATTTTTATTAATTATTTAATTTATTATATTAATAATAATATACACTGTATAATTCTTTAAAATAAGTTGTTTGTTTATAAAAATATTCTCCATCCTATTTAGCTATATATATATATATATATATATATATATATATATATATATATATATATATATATATATATAAAAAGTTTGAAGTATTTTTATTATTTTAACTATTTTTGTCTTGGGTAAGTTTTTCTAGAATTATTATTCTATGTAGAGATAACTTATTCATGTACTAATTATTAATTCTAACATAAGTAATTTCAAACTTTGTAATTAAATAAAGAATTAAGAGGTATTAAAAATTTATCCCAAAATTATGTCGTCTTATCCGTCATACGAAATGCGTCCTAAATAAATTCTCTTTTCTCCTAATATAAGTAACAAGAACTTATTAAAAATAATCAACGAGACAATATTGAGTTGGTAAATGTAATTCAGTCATGGTAAATCAAAACTGAAATTGTATTCTACTCAATGCCCTAATCAGGGGATTTGAGCATTGCAGGTCAGTAATTGTAGTGGATGCTTGTCATTTAGATGGACCATTCAAGGAAACTTTTATTTCAGCTAGCATAATGGATGGAGCAGGTATATATGAATACGTATGAATTTGTCTATTTTTATTGTTGATTTGTGCATGTTACTAGATTCTATGATATAGTAGTATTTTAACAACTGTAACTAAATTATATACATGGTACGTATTTGATTGTAATTACGTGAAATTTATATTTGACTGTTTATTTTGTCCTTATACATTCTGCTTGATACATGGCATATAAATATTACTTGAATGTATCATATGGAAAACTAACGACTAAATTGCTTATGATTTAATTTTTTTATAAGGACATATACTATCACTTGCATATGGGGTAGTTGATTCAAAAAATGAAGCTTCATGGACATGATTTTTTCAATATTTTAAAGTTACTTTTGGGGAACGTGCAAACATGTGTGTTGTCTCGGATCGTAACGAAAGTATAATTAAGAGTGTTGGCATAGTGTATCCAACTGTACAATATTATGCTTGCATGTGACATACATGAAAGAATGTGTGTATAAATTTTCGAAAAAACAAGGACACATTGAGCAGTGTCTTTTATGCAATGGCAAAAAGCATATAGGGAAGAGGATTTTGAAGTACTAATGGAGCAAGTTGAGAAAATGAACTATAGAGTAAAGAATTATCTTGCTAAGGCTGGATATTAAAAGTGGGCAAGAGTGTAGCAACAACCAACAGGGGTACAATGATGACTTCAAACATTGCAGAATGTATCAATCCTTGTTTGCTTGTGGCTCGTGAGCTGCCAATTTATGAGTTTCTAGAACAGGTAAGAATCTTATTTGGATAATGAAATTGAAGTAACACACAAAAGGCTAGATACACAGGGACCGAGCTATGCAGAATATTTCACAAAATTCTTAAATTTAATGAGCAGAAATTATCTCGTATGACGGTAAGTTTGTTTATAATTAATTCTGTGTATACTGTACTTTTAAGCAAATAAAGTTAATGAAAATGCTACAATTTATGTAATAATAGATCATGAATCTTACAGTGTTTTCATGTAACTTGTTAGGTTGTGGCATCGTCTGATTTTGTTTACTCAGTTAACGACGAGGGAAGGCAGTACATTGTCTGCATTGATAAAAAAAATATGCAATTGTGAAAGGTTTCAGTTAGATGAGATACTATGCGCACACGCTCTTGCTATTTTGAAAAGGAAGAGTATAACAGAGGTGGCACCGTACTGCTCAAATTACTACAAGCCAGAGACGGTTGTTTAAACGTATGCAATATCGTTTGCTTCGATGCCGGATAAAAAGGATTGGCGTATTCTGCATGAAATACAGGAAGAATTGATTTTACCACTAAGATACAAGAGACCACCGGAAAGGCCGAAGAAAGAGAGGCACAGGAAGATAAGTGAAACATTTTCAACAACAACAAATCGATGTAGGCAATGTGAGCGAAAAGGTCATAACAGGAGGTCGTGTGGCTACTTTCCTTGACAAAACTGATTGATACATGACTGATTTTTAAATTTTATTGCATTCAATTATTTAAATAAAAATGATGTACTTGTTATAGCTGACTAACACGATTTATAGTTATTGCAAGTAATGTTTGATACATGATTTGATTACTATATGAGTTGTTATTTGAGAGAGAATACTAAGGAATCTATTAAGAATAGAATACTAATGTATACTCGGTTATATTGCTTGATACATGGCATGCATATATTACCTGAATGAAGAACTGAACTCAAGTTGAGTTAAATTATGTTTAATACATGTTATGTATACTTGGGTTATTCCTTTGATATATATAACATGTATCAATAAACTGTACATCTTACAGTTACCAAAATAACTCATGATACATGTCATGTATATGTTGCGATCATGTTGGTGTATATATAATTACGTTATGTATTAAGAAAGAATGGCTTTTTATGTAGTTTGCCCTTAATTTATTTTGACTAATAATGTAGATCACCAAGTTGACCTAACATTTTGAAAGAGTTAATTAATTTTGATGACATCATTCACCTAACTCGTCCAGATTTAATTAGAAGAAGTTATCTATCAATATTTATATTCTTCATTTATCAATCTAAATTACTTTACGTATAACTATTTTATATATATACAAGTCACTTTTAATCCATTTTTTTTTTCTTTATTAATTTTTTTGCTCTTTGGATTTCCTTTTCGTTATTTCCCCAGTTAAACCTACACCTAACTTTAATAGATAAAAACAAGAAAGTAGATGAGTCATTACTACACCAGTTTCAGTCATGGGATCAGACCTAGCTACTTGGTTGGCAAATGCTTATCTGTATTAGATATTTATATTTAATTATTTATTTAATTTTAACAGTTAAAAATTAAACTAAGCATATATATTACCTAGTTATAATTTTATAATAATTTTTTAAAATATAAATTTTATGGGTGTATTTGGTACGAAGGAAATGTTTTTCTAGAAAATATTTATTTGAAAAATAAGTAGATTTTTGATTTATTTTCTAGTGTTTGATAATTAAGCAAGAAAATATAATCCCAAGAATATTTATATATAATCTAGCTAAATACTATAAAGCCAAAATGGGGTAGGGAGTGGTGGGGTGGAATGATCAAGGAGTGGGAATTGGGGATCGGTGTTGGGTGAGTGCGGGGTAGAAATAAACTTGGAATGCTACTTACGAAAAAAAATCTATTTTTATTAGAGGAATCATTTACCTCATTTTTAAGGAGCTTATTTTCTTAGAAAAAATATCTTTCAAAATATTTTAACCAACCAAACATGAGAAAATTGAAAAATATTTTCCTCCATACCAAACACACTATTTTACTTTCATTAATCTGATATAAATTATTTTTATTTGTCTCAAATTAATTGTCATATTTTATTTTTTGAGAGTTAATTTAATTAATCTTCATAGTTAAATTGAATTAGATCAACTCAATATTTTACAAAATTATATAAAAATACTAAGTTATAATCTGTCTTTTGAATAATTGATTAAAATTTCTATATTACGTATTAACTATCGAAAAGCAAAACAATGAATTACGTGTGAGAAAGTATTTTCTTTGTTTTAATTTATTTGACATATTTTTCTTTTTATCAATCCTAAAAAAAATAACATATTTTCTTATGTGATAAATTTTTAATGACACTATTAATATTTTATCCATATATTTAGCAAAAAAAGTCCACTAGATTATATTTTTCCTTTCACACAAGGCAATCTTCTAATAGAGCGGAAGAGGCAGAGCACAATCGATTTTGTGGCACAAGATGCACTGGTATTACAAAGACATAAATGAGTTCACAACGTTCAAATAAGCTACTAGAACATTGTAAAATTTCCACATATTTCTTTAAATTTCGTGCTCAATCAAAATACGAGTCAACATAGTACACATTTTACTCTATCAATTAGTGACAAGTAGTGTGAGTGTTAGCCACGTCATCATATGAATCATAAAATCTGCAATAAAGGGCCCCACAACACCACTAAAATCCAGCCCACAATTAGTGGGGCCCATTTCGTATGTGTTCGTACGTACGTCCTCCTTATGCTTTCGGGTACAGCCCATCTAGGGAAGGTCTTTTCTGTATCATCCTTTTATTCTGATAATAGCACTTTTCGTCCCTCCTTTATTCATTAATTGTTGATTTTAGTCCTTTTAGGATATGATTCAACATATTTAACCTGTAATTAGTTAAATTATGTGTTTTGGTCCCTTTATCTAGTATAGTACCCTCAAATATATAGTAATAGTATAAGTTTAACATATGTGTAATTAAATAATCAAACGGTTAATAATTAATTAAAATTGTGAATATTCAGTACTAGCGAAGGGATCAAAAGTGTGTGTATATATATTTCATGCATGTCTATGAAGGTTAAATGTGCTTGACTAAATATTATAAAGACAAAAATTAAAAAATTATCTATAACAAAGGGATTAAAAATGTTATTAACTCTAAAAAAATCCTAAGTTTCTTACACCCATAAGTATTCTTGGATTGCCAAGCATGATGATTCCTCTTTTCACATAAAATTCACTCATAATTTATATATGTATTAGATATGCTGATAACAAACATCGTATTCAATGTACCAAATTTTGTACATAACAATTAAAATGTCATCAAACATAATATGAATAGTTAATTATTTGAGTTTTAATACATGAATAAATTACTTTCTAACCAATAACCAAAATGACCCTTAATAATATAAATTTAACATAATCTTGAAAATTTTGTGAATATTCAGTTACTTAGCAAAAGGATCAAAAGTACACATTTCAATAATTAAAGGTTAAATATTCTTAGTTAGATATCACGAGGACTAATATTAAAATTTGTCATAATTGAAGGACCAAAAATGTTGTTAACCATAAAAGTTTCCTAAGTTTTTTTTTTTGTTCTTTTGGGGGGTTGGGGGTGGTTACAAAAAAGGATAAAAATTTTCCTAAGTTCCTTACACCATAAATAGTCTTGTATTGTCCATCATCTATTGCAAACTGATCAATTCTCTTTATTCACATTTAGAAATCTATCATTTCACTTCTTGATTTTTTTTTTTGAAGTTAATTAATTTAATTAGAAGATAATTATGGAGTGGGAGTGGTTGAAGGATTTCTTAAAAGGGATGATTAAGCCAGTTGCTGCACTTGCTGTGGTGTTTATGGCTGTTGGATTATCTTATGTACAGAAATTGGGACTTGAAGGAGAAATGATTTACTCAGTTTTTAGAGCATTTGTTCAGCTATCTATTATTGGTTTTGTTCTCCAATTCATTTTCAGTCAGAAGAATGCTGGTTGGATCATTCTTGCTTATCTATTCATGGTATGTTTAATTCTTGAGTTGATTTCTCATATAGTCAGTCAACTAATAAATATTTTTTCGGAAAAAGTCACTCTTTTTGTGTGAAGAATGCTGGTTGGATCATTCTTGCTTATCTATTCATGGTATGCTAATTAATTCTTGAGTTGATTTCTCGTATGATCAGTCAACTAATAAATATTTTTTTGGAAAGTCATTTTTTTGTGTGAAGAATGCTGGTTGGATCATTCTTGCTTACTATTCATGGTATGTATGATTCTTGAGTTAATTTCTCGTATCATCAGTCAACTAATAATTATTATCTCAGAAAATCGAGAAATCAGATGATTTTCTTTTATTCTTTCTTGTTTATTCTGTTTTTTAAATTTAGAAAAGGATATGATCAAGCAAATGCAGATATATAGAATCTTTCTACATATGTATTGGATCTGCAGGTGGTTAGTAGCTGAATTTAATTTCCAAATTTGTTTGAGTGAAAGCTATTTGAGGTGATTTGATATGTCTTAAGTATGAAATCATGATGAGTGAAAGTGTTAAAAATGGCGAATAAATCTATATTAGATTCATATGTGGAATCGGGATTTGAAATTTATTAGTTCAAGATTTTAATCAATTTGGATTATTGAATAGAGGTTTTGAATCAAAATTATTAGGTTTTGTCGAACCTGTACAGTAGCTCCGCCTAACCTACCATTTCTAAGAATCTATATACACTTGGCAAAAAATATGAGGCGTAACATTTGAACAGAAAAGAAAAAAGAAAATTAATAGGCGAAGTCAATTAGTTGGAAATATATTTTAATCATATAATTAGTACATTTATTTGAGGTCCTGTATCTTTAGAAGTTCTTTAGGTCTATAAATAAAAATTTATTTAAACATACTATTCATATATCACACTACTAGAATATCAATATTTTCCAACTGAAATTTTCACTAAAAATATTTCATGGTTATTCCCATCGATATTTCGACTAAATTGATGGAGAAAAATAGTAATATTTTCATTCAAAAAAATTAGATTTTTTTTCATTATTCGATGAAAAATGAGTAAAAAATTACATTATATAACACAATTTTTTTATTAACTTACGATGAAAAAAACTTTTATTTCTAATAATATCAAATCCGATTTTCGAAGTTTCTCTAGGTAAGGCAAAAACTTGTTTAATTTCATCAAGACTCCCTCCTTTTGACTTTCAGCAAAGAATAATTCAACAAGGACACATGACACATCCATACGTCTTATTCTTATTCTTGTTCTTAATTCTACTCTTATAAAATAATTTCTGTATTTTTACTCCATACTTTATTTTATAATATGATCTACTAGTTGATTATAGATTCCAAAAGAAAAAATATTATTATTCTCCCTATACTGATGTTGACTTTTTAGCAGTTGGAATCCATGGTCTATATTTTATTTTCCCTTTGGAGTATATGTTTCCACTCACTTGATACACCTTTCAAATCATCTTTTGTTCTCCTCTTAGACATAATTAGGAAACTTTGAAAACCTCTTTTTTGGTATGACATAATATCTTTGGAAAATAAGTTTTTGAAGATAAATATTTTTTTTGTTGTGTTTGACTGTCTGAAAATAAATATTTTTAAAAGTATTTTTCTACAAAAAAGGAAAATATATGACTATTTTTATTTTTGGGTGGAAGTCATTTACTTCACAATTATCTCTACTCTTAGGGTGGGTTTGGTAGGACAGATGCTTTCTAATTTTCTCGTGTTTGGTTGGATAAAACTTTTGAAAAATATTTTCTTTAGGAAAACAAGACACAAGTTCCTTAAATAGAAGGAAAACGACTTCCTTAATGGAAGTAAGAAAAACAAGTTTCATAAGTGACATTCAATGTGTATTGTACCCTCCCTACCCACGCAAAGCCCACAACTCTACCCCTTAACCATCCCACCCCCGCCAACCCCGAGGCTCCACTTCCCACCTCATCCCACTCCTATATTGTTTTGCTAGATTACATATAAATGCTTTTGAGATAATATATTTTTGCTTACTTACCAAACGGTAGAAAATAAGTAAGAAACAACTTGTTTTCCAATAAAATATTTCTAGGAAAACATTTTCCATATAAAATTATTCTCCTTCGTACCAAACACACCCTTAATTGTGTATCACTACCTTAACCAACACTTACACATTTTTATCAGTCTTTAATCCTCAAAATATGGTCAATTAACATTTTCCAGTAAAGTCTTTCTCGAAAAATGAATTTTCTCTTACAAAACACTCACCAAGTCCTAGTCCATCACTCCATCCTAACTAATTTTGACCCAATAGCTCCATGTATTATATTTTGGGTCCAACCCGTTAGACCGAGTCAACAATCGGATCATAACTCAACTCGTTGAAATATGGACGAGTTGGGTCGGTTACTGAAAAAATTGGCTTATTTTGTCACCTCTAATCGTCCATATAAACACCGAAACTACCAATAATTGGACAAAAGAATCATCTTGCAAGTACTATTGGATTTATTTTTAACCAAAATAATGGTCTAATTGCTAGTAATAATTAGTAAGATAATCTTCTTATTAATTACTATTTTTTGTTGATTTTGCAGGTCACAATTGCTGGTTATACGGCTGGACAACGTGCCAAACATGTACCACGAGGAAAATATATAGCAGGAGTTTCAATTCTTGCTGGAACTGCTGTTACTATGTTCTTGTTGGTCATTCTGAATGTTTTCCCCTTCACCCCTCGTTACATCATCCCCGTCGCGGGGATGATGGTTGGCAATGCAATGACTGTCACTGGTGTTACGATGAAAAAACTCCGCGATGACATCAAGATACAAATGTCCCTGGTACGTCAAGTTTTAAATCTTAGACTGCAGTCTACTCGAAATTGCTTAATTTTGCAAATCCATTATACTTTTGTTACATGTATACCCTTGTCATTAGCAAATTGGCTCGTGGTCTCCTCTGTTATTAACGGAGTTCCTATTTAAAACGTGAGGACTTTATGTGTCCAAATTCTTCGAGGAAAAAGGTCCAAGTTTACCCCTTGACTATATGCTATAGTTTAAAATCAGGGAACTTTACACAAATAGTCAGATGGCTAAAAATCTTTATGCACGCTAGTCGTACCTCATTTTAACCGGCGAAATATATACTCAATGTATAATAAGTGTTTAATATTTGTATAATCAATGTTTACTATTATACAGTCTCATACATATGCAGATTATACAATGATTATACTAGCTAAATTTTGAGCTATTGCGTAGTATAAAACACTCAAATTGGAGCTCCATTAGGGCGCAAATCCCAAGTTTGTCTATTAAGAGCGGATCTAATTGTATTAGTGTTTATAATTAATTTCTTCTATGTAATACTATTCGATAGGACCTCACTAGTAAGTGCTGCAAGATCTCGTGCATTAGAACCCATGGTTATGTACTTGATCCATTATTATGAAACATTTTCTTTTCCAAGTGAAATCCCCTAATATATGAAAGAGTGAAAGGTCAATGCGAAACGAGACTTTTTTCTATTGGTGGTACATTAGATCAAAAGTCTCACAAATAGTAAAGTTGCTGAATTTCGGCATCATTGGTGTTATGAATACTCAAAAATCTTGTTTCTTTGGCTAGGTAGAGACAGCATTGGCTCTAGGGGCAACTCCAAGGCAAGCAACACTACAACAAGTGAAAAGATCACTTGTTATTGCTCTGTCTCCTGTGTTAGACAATGCCAAAACAGTTGGACTTATATCACTTCCAGGTGCAATGACAGGGCTAATTATGGGAGGAGCTTCTCCTTTGGAGGCAATTCAATTGCAGATTGTTGTAATGAACATGCTTATCGGGGCATCGACTGTCAGCAGCATCTTCTCAACGTACCTCTCGTGGCCCTCGTTCTTCACCAAAGCTTACCAGTTAGAAACCAAAGTATTCGCCTCAGAGTGATCAAGAAGGGATTTTGAGTTTGACACTGAAGAAGTTTTACTAGCGAAAACAAAATTTACCTTGTGAAACATCCTTTTTTTGGTATAGCATGTCACAAGGGGTTGCATCTTATGTTGTCTTCTTGGATGAAAAAAGCACTTCCAGATTAGTGAACGATTCTCAACGATTGGTGATGACGAGAAACGTGCTTTGGCAGCTCTTTCAGATTGGTACATATGATTTGCAGCAACTCGTTTTTCTTTTAATTGTTTAGGTCTAAAAAGTGAATTTTGTGATAAAAATTCTCTCTTATGTGGCATGTATACAATGACAAAATGATGATGTGGTAATGATATGTCATTTTGCGGCACCTGAAATTTGACTTTCCAATAATATGTATTATTTGGACAACTGACACATAGTTTAGTGATTTTACTGTTACAAAAACTAGTTTTGTGACTTTAGTATCACGAAGGATTAGTCTTGTGACTTTACTGCTACAAATAGTAAGTTTAATGACCATCGTTGAGTGTCATTCTCTTGCCAAGTTGGATCGGCGAAACAGGGGAAGACTATGCCTTTTGACATGAAAATTGGGAAACTCAATCAAATAGATTCATCAGAAAAACTAGTTTTTACTTGATAGTCACTATTAGGACTGTTTTTTTCTCATCCCACCCAGGGAGGATCAATAAGGTTTTCTGTAACTCTCTACGTGACTCGAACCTTGACCTATGTTTAGGACTTTGCTCGCGCATTTTGATTGGATAATTGAAAAGTGGAATTATATCAATTTGAGGGAATTATTGTCAGATAAAAAGAAGTCACGCTTGGTAATAAAATAAAGCTCTAACTGTAATGTTTTTGTCCCGCAGTCTTCTTAATATGTGATCTGCTCATGCCATTAAACAGAAGAGATGCAAATTTTGCAAGAACGTATTCAACTAGTAGTTATTATTTCAAAAAATCATCTTTTTTCTTGATTCAAATTTTCTTCAACAAAAAAAAGTGACTTTCTAAGATAACAATTATTGGTTGAGTGATCATCTGAGAAATCAATCCCGTATTTGCTTCTAGATTAAATGATTGATATTAATAATGCCTTGAAATAGGACGAGTTCAGATCAGGAAAAAAGGTCAATTTGGATTAGTTTTTTTTTGTTAGTAGTACAGAAGCAGGACAATTGTTACATTCTGATCACACAAAGTGTTACATTAGAGAGATCATATCTCACCTAGTGTTGGAGCATCGCCATTAATCATGACGATGCTCCAATAGTGAAATCAGACATTTTTAAACGCGCTTGTTTCTTCTACCTCCACCACGTTCAGATTTTTTGGGACTCGAAGGACGTTTCAACGGAGCTGGTGGTTTTACAGCCACATTACGTTTTTTCCCTCTACCACGTCGCGCATTGCTAGTATTCACAGGTAAAACTGGCGATGCAACAGGCACATTGCTAACGGGATTCAGAGGATTGACGCCCTTTACGTTCCCAATAGGATCGTAAGAGCATACAACAATCGCGCCCTTTTGATCATCGCAATAGACGAATCCACTGCAGCCAACTTTCGTGGTAGTCCGCCATATAACGTTCAGGTAATGCCCGCATTCACACCCTGCCCTTTCAGGCTGGCAGTTGCAGAGATTGGTCGCGTGGTTGAAAAACTGCTTCTCCGCGAACCATTTCTGGACAATGCTGGTGGCTGTGTTCTGCCTGTAGAGTTCCCAGAATATGTTTTCCCCGTAAGGGGACGTCGAGTGGTGCCTGTAGTCGCACTGCTGCTTGCGCTGGTTCGCCCAGGAATGGGCGAATGCAGCCAGGTTGGCGTCCCACTGCAAGGGTGGGACGCCAACGCTTGATCTCAGATCATTGTGGGATTTGAGGAATTCTTGTTGGACCCAATCGAATCGGGGGACAACAGACGAGGTTGCTGCTTCTGTAGAGGAAATGAAAATGAAGAAGAGCAGCAAAATTGCTGCTGCTGATAAGATTTGGGATTTTGGTATTAGCATTGACATTGATAATGACAATGCAAGACAAAAATGGTAATGGCAAATAGAAAAAATAAATGGTTCCCCCTGGAATTTTGGGTTTCTACTAATTTTTTTCCTTTTTATGTTTGATAGGTTAATTTTACAAAAACAGAGCAGCGTTAAAAGAGGAGCGAAGGATGCGGCCGTATTTGAATTCACGAGCGAAGGGTGTGTTCGGCATGTAGGAAAATATTTTCTTGAAACATAAGGAAAATATATCAGTTTTTTACTTTTTTTGTGTGTTCTGTAAGTAAGCAAAAAAAATCCTCTAAAAGCATTTCTATATGATGTCGACAAATATTATGAGCTGTGAGGGTGAGGGGTAGGGGAGATGGAGGCTACATGGTGGGGATGAAGATGAGGAGTGTTGGAGAGTGGGAGGACACAATCAATGTGGAATACCACTTGCGAAACTTGTTTTTGTTACTTCCACTAGGAGTCATTTTCCTTTAAGGAACTTGTTTTCCCATAGAAAATGTTTTTTCAAAAAGATTGACCAACAGAATATGGAAAAATTGGAATACATTTTTCGAAAATTATTTTTCTCCATACCGAAGACACCCTAAATGAGGTCAAGATTTTTTCAATTTTAGAAGGCGGAGTAAAAAAAAAAAAGATAATGGTGTAGTTGCTTAGCGGCTAGGACGAGAGTGGGGATGACAACATCAGCATCGGCTCTATAAGTCAAGAAATTTTTTTTTGTTAGATTTCCCAATTTATTCATGAGTAATAATTCGATGAACGTATATAGAGGCAAGTTACCCAAAGTAAATATGGCTTCAGTGTTTGTAAATATTTACGACAACCAATTTTAGTAATGATTAGGTTTTAGTAAAGTCGCACGAAAGGAATAAGCACCCTCTGTGATTCAGTTGATATAGAGTTGTGATTATAATGAGGGATACATATGCATTAGATTGTTCTCCATAAGACCCCACCATCGGGGCATAAACGTCCTCTTGCTGGGGGGAAATGTGTCTTCTTTTTTAACTTGGAGAAGGTTCACATTGATTTATTATCATATCGGAATCGCCTAACATGTACTTTTTGCATGCAACAACTAGCTGTGTGGGTAATTATATTTATCAAATCATTATAAAAAGAAGGAAATAAATACACCAGTACAAACTTATCAAAGCTGCTCTAGTGTGGGACATTGAAACCTGAAGAAGAAGGCATTTGTATGATGAAACCTCAGTTGTTTTTATTGTGTTTCTAGATCCACATTCCATGAATAGAAGCTCTTCTCATGGTCCAATTCTCTCCATTAGGGGGAAAAAATAGTAGAAATAGTGTCCACTTGTCATTTTTCGACTCTATCTTTGAAAAATAGTTATTGTCATTAAATTTCAAATTTCACATGTGAAGTTTCATGACAATATCCTAGAGTTCCCCTTTGCTTTGGCAATGAAATTTTGCTCCTGAGCTCTTTCTTAAAAAGGGCGAGATTAATTAATATGATTATTGAATCCATCGGAATTAAGAGGATTGAACTTGCAGCTTATTTT
Source organism: Jaltomata sinuosa (assembly GCA_003996215.1). Classification (NCBI taxonomy): domain Eukaryota; kingdom Viridiplantae; phylum Streptophyta; class Magnoliopsida; order Solanales; family Solanaceae; genus Jaltomata; species Jaltomata sinuosa. The sequence continues at coordinate 46,146 of QJPP01004289.1, forward strand.
TATTTGATTATTTTTGTTTCTGAATCAGGTATTTCTGAAGCACAAAGAGGTTCAATCATCTCATGACGGATTAGCGAATTATTGGGCCGAGCTGATCAATTTTACCTGTCAAATTGGAATCCATATTAGTGGTTATTATTCAATTACAGAGTTGAATAGTAATTATTCGTAAATTATACGTGAGAAAACCTGCTTCTCCTAAAAGGTAGTTCAAAGTGAAGATCTGAGACCTCAAAATATATTTGTCTATTCCAGTTTACCAATTCAGGCTCAACTCCTCGCTTTACATTAGCGAACCTACAAATCGAGCTGGCGCTCTGCGCTCTTTCTTTGTTCAATTTTTCATATTTTTGTGGCTCTAATTCTTTTGTTTACTGATGCCCCCTTCAATGTTTTTGATTGATGTTATTTTCTGGGCACTGGAGTTACGCTTCCATGGTAAAAACTGATATATAAAAGAGTGCGACCAGTATATAAAAGAGCAATGTACACACACTTCTTGTGCATGGACATCTTATTTTAGTATAGTGGATAAGTAAAAGTGAATGGGGTGAGTACTATTTTATCCATCTAGGCATTAGTTGTTTCGTCTCTTAGCTGTGTAAATTTTACTCAATCACATTTTGTCGATAACAGTAGTAATAAGACAAACAGAGCTTTCAAAAGGCCATTATATCTTGTTTCTATATTTATCACCATTGTCCACTCATCAGTAACAAGTTTGAGAACATTGCCAACTGGCTCCATTCAAGTCAAAACACCACAAGTACTTGAGAAAGTTTAACATTAGATGGACTTGAAAAGAAAACGACAGCAAAAAGACGCATAAATTATCGCCTATGGGTTTTAGGAGAAGCTCAATGACTAAACACAACTAAATTAACATTGTTGTTTACAATTAACATAGCAATAAAAAGAACACACACATAACTAGATGTCTCCGTAGGACATTTTAAACCTACCTCTACACGGCCATCGACTGCAGCCTACAAGATCTACTGGAGATACTAGGTAGTTGAACAACACCTCCTTAGTGTCAATCTGTCCGAAATGACCCACATCAAATCTTTTAAAAAACTTGGAAAGCTTTTAAAACAATTAAACCTTTCATAAGCAAAACAGCTAATCCAAAAAAAGAACCAGTTTAAGGAATGTGAATTTGACGACTTGACCATCATATGACACAGCAATATAACTCCAGCATGTGCAAATAAGTTTCACAACCATGAGATGCACTAGCAAGTAGCAACTATATATAGCAACACATATAACTAGTCTTACCTTTCTAACTGCCTATGGAGAACCCAAGTAGTAAATTGATAATATGGCCAAAACCAAAATCATATGATGCATCAAAGAGAAGTACAAATTATCTTTGATCTTTAAGTGCAAGACAAATGTTTATCTGCTAGAAAACACAAGATGTACTATACTTCCCACTTCAGCTATTAGAGTGATGAAGGGCCTATAAGGTTGAATGAAGCAAAATACCCAAGGAAAGGACCTCTTATAAATTATGCATGTTAAATGACAGCCTCTAACCTTGGGGAACATTTAAGTTTTACCATCAAGTAATCTCCAATCTACTTTGAAACACTTGTATAAGTCGGAACTAAAAATCTAGCACTTGTTGATCCTTGACATGTAACAGGAGTCTATGTTTTTCTATGTTAAAGGGTAATGCATTACAATATAAACATGAGAGTAATTGCAGACTAATAACTGAGAGATTGATGATAAGTCGTCAAATCAAACCCTTCAGGAAGAATACTTTGGTTGTAGTTTCATCATTTTTAATATATTGATTATGGGTCATTTCCGGTAGTTTGACGCCAAGGAGGTGATAGTTAATTATCCTAGTGCTCTCCAGAAACACATAGTATGCTACTTTAGGAGACTAGAAAAGCCTTTTTGCTGTAATTCAAAGGCCAAAATTTAGATAAGCTACGGGGAAGTCAAAAAACATTAGAATCCTAGCCCATCAACCTGCAAGAATTGGAAAGAAGGTGTTAAATGATAAGGAACTTCGATTCTGCAGTTAACAAGGCCCCTAACTACAACCCAACAACAGTAAACCATACAATCAAGCAAGTCTTACTCTTTAACAAAGTTTGGAATCATTCAGGTTCTCCTCCAGCCTTGCCCACAGCAACAGCTTCCTGAATTAAATGTAACCGTAGATCAGGAAAAAACTATTTTATATTAGAGAAAGAAATTAGAGAAAAATTCCTATAGGTGATATCTACTAATTGGAAACAAGTTTTAGTATTGTTAGTACGTTGATTTTGAACTAATTGCTTTCCAAGGGGGGTAGGGGGTAATTTACCTTATCATAGATCTATATGCCAGTCTAAATATAGAAAACTTTTTATTGTTATTATTATATTTTTTATATATTTAACTTATTTTTCACTTTTATTTCTAGTTGGTATAACAATGACATGAGTGGAGCTCAAAAGGAGAAACATGGACAGTGGCTGACCCAAATTGTTTGGGGGTGAGGCAGCATTGCTTGTAGAGAAGAAAAAAAAGAACCCAAAAAGAGGGATCCATAATTTGAAATCATTGAGTGCAGAATCTAATAGAGTTGACAGTGACAACCATCCAACTAACAAACAACAAATGTCTAATATATATTAAAGTTTTTAAAAAAAACAATTATCGAGACCAAAACAAAAAACCATTCATTACATGTCACTACACTAGCATTATAATGGTTTTTTAATAACCATGGTATCCAGACTAGTGTGCGCGCGCGCCTCAACTAATTCCATGTGATACCTGCTACCTCCCACTAGCACAGTTACCGGGTAACTCTGTTAATCAAGACTTGGAAAGATGGGAAGAAATAACCTGGGGTCGTTTGGTTGTTGGTTAGGAAGTGAATTATTCATGTATTAAAAGCAGCATAATTAGTACTATGTTTTGTAGCATTTTAGTTGCTATATATAAAATCCAGCACACGAAGTACATTGTTTTGTAGCATTTTAGTTGCTATATGTATCAACCTCTATATGACACACTACAACAACCACAAACAGGGCATATAAGAACTTCCAATCCAACACAACAAAGATGACAAATAGAATTAGTTGGATGACTAGACATTGTTGAAATTCCCAAGAATATTGAGCTCAAACGGCTTACTGTACTCTGAAATTAGAGACGAACAGCAACTAACAGAATAAAAAGCCCACTTGAAAGAAGTAAATTGTTTGTGGGGAGGGTTTACCAAATCCAAGAAAAGGTGATCCCACTTGAGACTGTATCCAAAGATGAAGTGAATGATTTTTAAAATGAAAGAGGCAGAAGAAGAAAATCATAAGGAGTTGAAGGTAAACACTATAAAATCAGCCATCGCTATGAGTTCAAAGAATAAAGAATCAAAGAAGAAGTTCCTTTAGATGCTTATTTCTTTCTTTAAGTCTTCCTTTTCTTTTCAACCTCTTGCCTAATGAAAGATATGGAAGAGATGCCAGCATAGTGTTCCTCTTCTTTTCTAATTTAGCGCGGGAATCCCAGAGAGAGGAGAGGTTAGATTCTGTTCCTATTTTTTTGTATTAGCGCCCAAAAAAAAAAAAAAAAGAAGCTTCAGATAGGGGAGGGGTGAGACCTAGTTGGGAGCAAAACCGCTACGAGATCGGATTCCATGGCTGCACGGCACCACTGTATTTTGTGAATTGGTACACCTTTTTATATAATCCTTTGTTTTTGAGCCGTAGAAATACGCAACAGAATAAAGATCATTGATCGACAGATTGAGAGACTTGTATGGGGTTGGCCATTCAATCACTTTCTAGTAATGTGCAGCGATGAGGAGAACTGGTTGTTGGACAAATCTATGGTGTAATCTGTTGAAGCACCTAGTTGTTGGTAAAGGTCTTGGGTGGGTTAAAAAAAATATACTCATGAGTCCTAAGCAAACGTGCGAAGTCTTGAAGACCAAAATAAATAAATAAAAGTTTCACTTTAAGAGCTTAAACTTTTAGATGAAGAGGTCACACAAGATCCGCCTCTCAGATCACGAATATTACATGCATAACTAAAGTAAAACCATTCAAATGCAAAATCATGGCACTTCTCATTTTTTCTTTTGTGCCAAACCTTATGCACTGCTTATGCATTCGAAAAACAAACCTGCTCAATATTTCCTTTGCCGTTTGCTTCTGGTTGTGAACCAGGCTGGGGTTGTGAAAACCTAAAAAAAAAGGCACACGACTATCAGAATTAAGTCATAAATCTGACAAACACTAATTTATCGATGGATTCTTATATGTTAAACACTGATACATGGATGGAAAATATCGTGCAGATTCCAAGGTGTAATAAAGAGAAAATGAACCATTTTAACTTTTACAACCTGAGAGCCCTAGCTTTCCTTTTATCTTCCTCCACTGGATCAGTCTTCGCTGGTGGTGCAAACCTTGTCAACCTAGCCTTCTTCTTCTTAGCCTCCTCATCAGTTGTGTCAGACTTCACAAGCCCAAACCTGAGAAACAACCAAAATCTATCAAGAACTCGTGACCAATTTAACTAATACATCTCAAATGAAGAAAACAGGAAGAAATAGAAACCTCTCCGCCCTAGCCTTCCTCTTATGCTCGTCAGATTTCTTCAAAGCATCTGACCCTTGAACTGGGGACCCAGTGCCAAACCTGTGGAATATAATTCAAAAAATGGTAGAATCACAATACTCCATAACACGATAACTAAAGCAAAGGAAACAAGTAGTACTACTAAAATCAAAGAAAAAGATAGTAAGGGAGTAATAATAACAATACTGATTAGGGAACTATTAACCTTCTGATTCAGGGGCGGACCTATGTGCAAATTTCTGATGCTCCAGCACCCGTTAAACTCGACGCAGATTAGGTATAATTATATAAGAAATGTATAAAAATTGGTACAGGATGGAAAAAAGTAGCCAGGTGCTTTGATTTTCAGGCGAAATCTTAAAGCTTTGGGTGTCAATATGTGTGTTTGACCCCTAAATCCTAGGTCCGCCACTGCCTTATATGCTAATCCTCGACCACCATATCTTCTTATCTAGGTTCATGTCGTTGAGAACTTATCTCATAGAAAGTACTAACAGTTACCAAAAGCATACAAATTTTATTTATTTTTTAAAATCAAGAAATTGCCGGAATTCACACCAAAACTACATGTGCTGACAAAAATACACGCAAAATTTATAGAATAAACCAACAAACCCTAATGCATGCAACAATACCTCTCAGCTCGAGAATTTCGCTTCTCTTCTTCGGATAACTGTACAGGCATTCCAAACCGCTCAGCTCGTTTCATCTTCTTCTGAATATCATTACCCTGACAGCTGTCATCTCCTCCCGCCGCCTTGATTTCCTCTTTGGCACTATCAGACGGCGGTGATTTCGGCGAGTCAGGTGCGGAATCGGGAGGAGATACGCTTTCAGCAGCCGTTGGATTGAGATCTGACGGCTGATCTAGGGTTTTCATAGGGTTTTCGGGATTCTGCTGCGCTGTCGTTGTTGCCATAGCTGAGTATATCGAAGAGAAGAGAAAAGACAACTTTGGAAATGGCGATGGAAATTGGAAACAGCTGCTCTTTTCTTCTTACTGGGATTTGGTAATTTTGGTATTGTTATGCCTCGTTTGTTTAGGAATTTGGAGGGCGATATTTTCTGCCAAAAATTCCCAAAATGCCCTTGACTCCTTTCTCTCTCGTGTTGTCTTTTCGAGTTGTTTCCTATATATTTTTGTTCCCATAAGATTTTGGCCAAGCTTATTTCTCCAAAAATAACTATTTTTTTAAAAAAAAAATGCTTTTTTAAAAGAGTGAGTGAAATATTCGACTAATTTTTTGAGAGAAAATAAGACTCGATTGGCCATGAACTTTTCTTTTTTTGAATTTTTTTTTTACTTTATTTGAAAATCAGTGTTTAGCCATGAAAATTCTGAAATTTGGAAAACAATCAAAATCATGTTTTCACTTTTTAAATTATTATTCTAAAAATTTTATTTTCATAAAATAACCTCATTTAAATTATATTTCATATTTTTTAAAAATATATATATTTAAGTTTTAAATATTTATTGCAAAAAGTATGGTCAAACACAACTACAACTTTAAAAATTTTAAATAAAGAAATTTTTTTTTTTCTTGGTCAAACGCCCATTAGCAATCGTTTGGTAGGGTGTATAAGAATAATACTGAATATGGTGTATTACTAATACTTGTATTAGTTATGCTTGCATTAGTTATGCTAAAAAATTTCTTATGCAGTGTTTGATTTGGTATATTAAATATAACATGCATTGCATAATTTTTTTTAAAAAAATATTTGCTCGCAAAAATATCCTCCACAAATATGGTGGATAGGATGTGGAAAAGATTTTGAGGGGCAATTGTCTCTTTAACATGCTAATGTATGCATTAAAACTATTGCATTACTAATACAATGAATTTTCATGTATTAGTTATACACACCTTAATACCAAATAGAGTGTATAACTAATGCATACATAAATTGAAAAAGTGTACCAAACAAGGTACTAATAATGCACAAAGCTAATGCATTATTTTTTCTAATACACTCTATCATATGATCCCTAAGTTTATGAGGAGTAGCACATGTTGTTTTTCAAAAGCTAAAAAGAATATTTTTTTCTAAAAGCACTTTTTTGAAAAACACTTTTGAGAAAAATATATTTTAAAGCACTTTTAAAAAGTTTGATCAAACACTAAGCTAGTGTTTGGCCATAGATACCCAAATATTTTTGGAAAATCAATTTTTGATAAAGTTTTGAGTAAAGTCGGGGACGTCTCAAGCATGTTAGTGGGCTAAGGCCAAAATTCAACGGAGGCCTTAAATTTTTATTTTTATTTTATTTTATAAAATCTACTTTTTAAATTTTTTGAGATGCGAAGTTGTTAATTATTTTTTTATATAAACGATTTCTTCTAATAATTTTTTTTATAATTAATAATATATGCATCTAATCTTTCTTGATACATAATACGCTAGATATATCAAATTTCTTCTAATAAATTTTTCTCTTATAATAAAAAAATAAACTTGTGATCTATTATTGCCAAAAAAAATGAGGCTCCTCAAATTTGGTGACCTAAGGTGGTTGCCTATTTTTTAGAAGAGTAGAGCCGCCCTTGAGTAAAGTTTCAACATGTGTTTAGTCATAGTATTTGGGGAACATATTTCACATTTTAAAGAAAAAAACATGAAACATGATTTATATCCATAAGTTTGATACAAATTATTATTTTTGCAATGAACTAGATAATACATTATTCAAAAGTTATGACACGATATTTTAATAAAACTACTAATGATATAACTACCAGCTATGATAATTTGCCAAATTACAAATAGTTATAAAAATTCATTGATGCAAAATAAATAAATAATAATAACAATGATAATAACTAACTATTCATTAAAATAATTTTTTCATATTCTACAAACAATCTTTTTAATAAGAATACATTTAATGGGAGTTGGGTAGATAGAATTATAGCTGGAGTCATAATTGATGGACTATTTTATAAAACATAAAAGTTTGGGTAAGTTTTAAAATTTTAAAAGAACTCAAAAATTAAATTTTGACCCAAAACTCACTTTTTTTTAATTTTTGGGATCTCGAGACTTTTGTCAAAACTTGACAAATTTTAGTACCTAACAAACTTTGGGAACTTGTACTTTTTATGGCCAAACTGGTACTTAGTCTTGATGAGGTCCAAAGTGGCCCCAAAATCAGTCCAAAAGGAGATCAATTTCAGCCCATAAGTGAAACTGAAATCAGCAGCCCAATCAAGCTCAAATGGGACTCAAAAGTCACGACCAAGAGAGCTCAAAAAGTCTTTACTTCAACCACAAATATTGAGGTTTTAGTTTCTAGCTTGGCCACTAAACCTGCGATTTTATTTTTCTAAGTTCTAGATTGTTCTTTTAAAATTTTATCACGACTGTCAACCACATTTTTTCTCCTATAAATAGGAGCATTTTTTTCATTCATCAAGGACACATTATATTAAGATTAATAATATTTTAAGAGTTATTTTGGACGTTTGTAATTTGTACTTTAGGAATTTTTCTTTCAACCTTAACTAGTTTCATAGTTTAAGGTATAAGGTAATTTCTTCTTTTGATAGCTTTGATTCCTTTTTGGTATTTGATGTGCCGCTAATTTACGGCACTTTTGACTCCTTTTTACTAAGAACAATCGTACGTTTTCAAGCAACCGTTGTTGTTTTTGATGTTTTTATGTTGTATTTGTAGGAAATGGAAACAAACACGGAAACGGACGGAAATACGCGAAAAAGAACATTCTGGATAAGAGTGACGGTTCAGGTGACGGTCCGTCAAGGGTGTGACGGTCCGTCACCCAAACCGTCACACCAAGGCAGCAGCCAAGGCAGCACCACTGCCTAAGGGCGACGGTCCAGGCGACGGTCCGTCAACCCTGTGACGGTCCGTCACCCTGGCCGTCACACTTAGGCAGTCCGCGACGCGGAATCCGAGCATTTTTGGGATTGGTTTCCTAGACTCCTATAAATACCCTATGTTAGGTTTATTTCATTATTATGCTTTGAACCAAGTTTTTCCAATAATTTTAGGAGAGTTTTTGAGCGAGTTTTGAGAGGGGAAACGCGCTACACACGGTTTCCTTCTCCTCAATCTTATTCTTGATTCGTTCTTGGGATCTTTGGTTTCTTGTTCTTGGAATAATTAAAGATTGTTCTCAATACATTGTAAGGATTTCTTTTCTTTATTATGCACATGACTTTCTTTTATTCTTCTACTAGCATGAGTAACTAAACCTCCCACAACTAGGGTTGTGGGAGCCATGGCTAAGGTATCGAGATAGATTCCGGGTAGCGATGGGTTCAATATGTATGTTGTCACGTTGTTAATCATTCGTTATTTAACGTTTTCTAGTGGTTGCAAACATTAGAACATGCCTAGGTTTAATTTGCTTGAGTAAAGAGATTAAAACCGGGACACTTGATTAACAACAAGGATTTGAGACTACTAACTCTCGTCTAATGATTAATGTTGTAACTAGATTAATCTACTTGATGTTTAGGATTGAAATCTAAAAAGCACATCTTTTCGAGGTCGAGAGAATAGAAAAGGAAATTTGTTTATTTGGTCGAGAGACATTTAGACGATACCATTAATTCAATCACATCGTGACACACACATAAAAAGAACCCGGTTAAGCCTAGAATCGACATTGTTACCAACGCCATGGTAAACACTTCCCTAGTTCATTCTCCTACTGATTATTTCGCATACATTATTGTTTGTTTTGTTTACAATTTGATTTCACAAAACCCCCCCCCTTTTTCCGGAAACTCTTGACTATTAGTTATCTAATTCACTAACGACTTAATTCTCACCATATTCCCTGTGGGATTCGACCCCAACCTAGTTGGGTTCTATATTTGACTACGACCGCTTACGCTTCGTTAATTCGAGGTGTAGTTTGGGCGTTATCAAAAAGTGGCGCCGTTGCCGGGGAATACGGTTGTTAATTAAGTCTGGTGTGTTTATTTGACTCTTAGTCATACTTTCCTGCTTTACGTTTATTTGTTGTTTTTGTCTTTGACAGGGTACACAGTTGTGCATGACAAGTACCCGAAGTTCGGGAGAACAAATTTTACCTTACGACCCCGAGCTTGCTAGAACATTGAGGCGGAATATGGCCGCACAACTAGAGGCAGCGAGGATCGCTGCAGAACTGCAGGCCCAACAAAATCTGAATGCTGGTGGTCTGCAGGATGAGATCGCAAGGAATGATGAGGATCTCGACTTAGATGGAGCTGGCGCTACGGGCGCCATTGTCGTTCCACCGCTACCGCCCGGAGCCAAGTTCAACATCCCTAGCACGATGA